>NJDD01003309.1:24290-68027 GCA_002245505.1 Calephelis nemesis | reverse complement strand
ATAAAAATGACAGATTCGAAATTCAAATGTAATATTTTTTTATTTTTAAGTGTAACAGTATTTATGGCCAGACTAAGTATAATGTGTTAGATATTTCTTGTGTTCGTGTGTTTGTCACTGACAACTGGACCGATTTTAATTAATTTTTTGCGTGTGATATTCGAAAATGGTTTAGATTCACAGTTGGTCTCCTGGAAAAGGTTTTTTAATTTATTTTTTGATAATAAGTAGTGGTTCGATCGACGCATTAATGTCAAGCGATACGAAGTTTACTGGGTCAGCAAAAAATATAAATTAAACCGTAAAATCATAAACACTAACTCGTTCAAATTGGTGGCACACCCTTAGTATTCCTAGCACCATAGTGTCAGTGCTCACTACGTTCTTATTCTAGTCGGAGGTTTGGGTAGGCGGTAAATTAGTTTACAAACAACTGAACTTCTCAATTCAGCTTCACATATTGGCAACGCACTATTGGCATTCTCGTTGTGTGCGCTTCTGTTTATGTGTGTGTGCGCGCGCGCGCGTGTGTGTGTGTGTGTGTGTGTGTGTGTGTGTGTGTATGTTTCTACCCTATTACGAAAACGTCTTCAAGAAAACTGTCACCTTCTAGTTTAGGATAACCATTTGTTACACAATAATTGTAGTAAAGTATTTTCAACGTAGAAACAACTCTTTTACGATTTTATGATATAAATAAAAGTACATGTTACTGGAAATATTTGAAAATAAGAAATGTTATACTTTGTCTGGGAAATGAATAAAACAATGGATTTGTTATGGAAAACTGGGGATGCATGTGATTGTAAAATAATCAAAAGGAAGGCAAACAAGCAGACGTGTTTCCTCATGGTAAAAAATTTCACGCCGCCTAGAGACACCAAAGGTGATATTGATGCGTTGATAACCTTTGACGGGGATGTTAGGTTTTTTTTAAGCACTGACGTATATCTAATTGTATATCTACTCGTACAATTACCAATTTTCTTTATTTTTGAATGGCTAATTTATTTCTAACCGCGAGGTTTTTACTACTTCACCGGGCTATACTCAATTATCACACATTCACCGTAATATAGATAGCTACAACATAAATTCTTAATAGCGTGATGTAGAATTAGCTTAAAGTCATTATCTTAATAAATTAATAAATACCTATAGTAGCGTTCCATATCATCGTAACACTCCAACTTTTCTAACTGTTGATCACTGAAGAGGGAGCACCAAGCATCTCTTCTAGAAGGTGCCCAGGCTCTATAGTATCTACACAGATTGTAGAATCCTATCAACGTCTCTGGCAGCAGTTTAGAAATACCAGTTCGACTTCGCAGCTCTTGTAATACCTAAATCAATTTGTAGTGGAAAAATTTTAACAATTATGTTGGAGTGGGATACACCTTCGTCTGTAAGTGCCAATTTCAATAAGCTATCTACAGTTAAAGATAGACCTACTGAAGTTTTGTTGCTTAGATATTTTTATTATTTTTTGAAAACTAGGTACAGTTATTGACTATTGTTTATCTAAAGTAGTCCAATCTTGAATTTTAGATAGTTTATTCAAATAGGCGTAGTTAGTAGAGATTCTACTAATTATTGGATGATTCTACTATCTTTTTCATATTAAAAAAAATGGGACATTTTAGACATGTTAGATTAGTCCGGACATGTCAAATTGTGACTTGTGTTATCAACGTTTTCCGAGAAATAGATTAAATGTATATAAAAATCAAGAGGGCCCATGTTCGATTCCCGGGTAAAATAGAAAATGTGGTTCTTTAAACTTTTCAATAACAAAAATATTGATATGTGCCCGGTGGGCGATAGACCACTTTTCTCATTGCCACCTATCACATTGTGCGATTTAATGTTTTCGGCTAGTCGTGGGTGCCGTGGTTGTGTCTCTGCCTACCTCTTCTGGGTTATGGGCGAGAAGATACTTAAAAAAACTAAAACTTACTTCAATAAACACAGGAGATTTCTGGTATTGCTCAATTTTACTAAAGGCAGGTCCCCTACCGTCTATATCACGTCTCCGACAATATCTGTAAGGCTGGAATTTAAAATGGTTGTATGGTTATACATTAATAACTTTTTAACAAATACTCTTTCATATTTTTTTATGATAATGGAAGGCAAACAAGCAGATGGATTTCCGGATGGTAAGAAATACACGCCGCCTAGAGACACCAAAGGTAGTAATGGTGCATTGCCAATCTGAGGCAGGGATGTTAGTTGTAAGTTTACCGGCTAACTTAACCTAAGATCCGGAACACTTCAACGGCAAGAAAGTTATGGCGGCAGGAATAGGTAAGGTGGTGGTACCAATCCGGGCGAGTCCCTATGAAACTACCACATAGTAGTATGGTATCAAACGAGAAACAAGCAGATGGCTCTCACCTCGCCTTTTTTTATGATATTGGAAGGTAAACAAGCAGACGGATTTCCTGATGGTAAAAAATTCACGCCGTCTAGAGGCACCAAAGGTGGTAATGGTGCGTTGCCAACCTGAGGCCGGGATGTTAGGCCTCGAGCAAAAGTAAGTTTACCGGCTACCTAACCCTCTGAACCGGAACACGTCATGACGTTAAGACGGCAGGAATAGGTAAGGCGGTGGTACCCATCCGGGTGAGTCGCTGCGAAACTCTACCACCTAGTCAGATGTCACGGTGTTAGTGACGGTAAGCCTATACTTTTATGAGTTGCTTTTATGCTTTTATGAGTTGCCTGGCAAAAAGGCCTATGGTCTATTCTGCAAAGGAGCCTCGACCAACACGGGGAATGTTAGTTAAGTCTTTACCCAGATAAATGCCATACGATATTTTTTATGTGAGAGGTCATCGAACAAGTAGGTTACTCTTCTGATGGTAAAAGACAATCTTGGCTTAAAGACATCGTAGATGTTATAGGTGCATCACTGTCCTGAGGCGGGGACACTAGTCATATTATGTAAGTGTATCCACCTTCCCCTTTGAAGTGGAACATGACGGAGTAATTATGGCGGCAGTAATAATCAAGGCAGTGGATCTCTTCCCGGGCAGGTTGCTGCATCATACTCTACCACTAGTGGTTTTGATGCTAATTACCAACTACCTGGCAGAGAGGGACATGGTCTATTCTACTAACACGGGGCTCAGAAAAATGTTACTAAACATATTATACTGACCTCCTCGTTGGTGTAGTAGCTAGCGTACACGCCTAACTCCATCGACCAACCGCGAGGCTCGGGTTCGATTCCCGAAGGGGGCAGGCATTTGTGTGATGAACATTTAGATGTCTGCATTACCGGGTCTAGGTGTTTATTAAATTTATTCTGATATCTATTTAATTATATCTATGTATTAGCATCGTTGACTAACACCCATAACACAAGCATATAATTTGCTGACTTAGGGGTTAGATTAAATTTGTATGCCTGGTCCAGTCCATTATTTCATTTTAGTCCCCTTATTGTCAGGAGAAAGTTGTTATGGAGAAAGATAAAGGGATTATTGTAAAAATGAGAAAAACTATACATTATTTTCCCCATACAAACTGTTAGTAGCTGTTAAGGCCCCATACTCAGTCAGCCAGGAGAGCCAATCACCGCGCTCCCCCGTTCCATGATTACTATGAACAATGGCGCTCTAAAGTAAACGTCTTAAGCAACAAATCAAAATTTTTTTTATTTTAAATTTTTATTTAAAAGTATAAAAACTGAAACATTTATCTTTTAGGTATAGTACTCATCTATGTTTATGTTAAATCTGGTGTCGATATTTTCACAATTGAAGTAGACAGTAAGCAAAAGCTTTCAAAAAAGGGTTAACTTTTTGATTTTTGTCCATCGAGCAAAGTGAAATGAATCGTGTTTTGGAAACACTAGTCTAGTAAATCATATTCATGTTAATCTTGCGTATTTTTGTCAGCAAGATCTATGATTGCTTTGTATGAAAAAAACAATAACTGCTGACGTATTTTAGCGTATATGGCCCCTTAATGTTAAGGGATACGTTCGCCGGGTGGGCTAGTTATTAATAAATATAAACTTTCTATACTTACTCTAGCTATTAAATCATTAGACAAAGATCTATGAACTATAAATGTTTTGTTCGCTCGTTCCAGACCATTAATAAAAGCTTTTGAGCTTTTCTTCGTTCTTATCTCATTCGTTGCTCTAAAAATGTACCAGTCCAAATTATTTAGTAAATTGGAAAATTTTTCTTGAAATCTTTCACCGAATGCTCGTATCTCTTTGTATCCTTCTTTCGTAAGTCCTGATATATTATAATCTACGTCGTTGTTCCATCTCCACTTCTTTAGATATTTAACATCCTGTGGATTTATTTTTATGTAAGATTTATTTTTCGTAAGTGTAAAAACTTTTACTTATAATTTACTTTTAATTTTTTTTTACTAATTTTTACTTTACTAATAAATTAAATTTAATATGAGCCATATTTAAATTTTAATCTTTTACAAATTATTATTATAAATAACTTTTTTGTTCACAACATATTCAATCACAGTAAAACTGCAAAAGCCGACTTCAATTCCAGTGAGGTGGTACCCAAGTAGTCAATCAATTAGTTTTGATCTTTCTACAACTTATTTTATCATAATTAACTTTTTTTGCACACATCATATTCAATTGCAGTAAAACTGCAAAAGCCGACTTCAATTTCATTGGGGTGGTACCCAATTTATTTAATTTAATCAATTATCATAATTAACTTTTTTGTACACAACATATTCAATCGCAGTAAAACTGCTAAGGCCGACTTCAATACCATTGGGGTGGTACCCAATTAGTTTAACTAAAGTAGCAAAGTCGCAATTTCATAATTCTTTTTTCGAATGATAGCAAATGTTACCGAAATGGTCCCACATACATTTTATCAACATCCTAGTCGGATCATGATAAAATTGAGATTCGGAATAAAATGAGGAGTTTATTCAACATGATTTAATTATTTAGTTAAAAAATCAGAAGTCAGATCGAGGTAATTTTTTTGTGGGACCATCTCGGAATTATTATCTACCTTTTGAAAAAACTGTCAAATGTTGACGTGGTAATCCAACCAATCTAGTTGACCAATCCGGGCGAGTCACTGCGACACTCTACCACCTAATTGGATGTGACGGTGTTAGCGACGGTAAGCATATACTTGCTTTTTACGAGCTGCCTGGTAGGAAGGTAGATTATCTATTCTGCAAAAGAGCCCGGACCAACAATTTGACCTTGGGGGTTTATATTTGGCCTTTGTTAATATAACCACATCTCTGACTACCAGTTAAGGCTCAAGTGGTTGTCAATCTGTCTTCATCGGAATCTACATATTCTATGTCTCCTGTACTCTACTTTATTTGATCCACGTACGCCTGTGAACTAAGATCGAATTATAATCTATCGCTGCGCGTGCCGACCCAAAATTATAATTGGCCTTTCTTTTACGTGCCGGGCTATTCTTTGGAATTAATTTCAAACACTAATTAAAAGGCTGAAACTAACAGATCTTTTAGAAATTTATTAAAAGTAATTTTTTTATTACGCAGAATACAACATGGAGCCAAAAATAATATTTTTAACCTCATGATTTTCTTCATTTTTTATTTCTTTCTAGATTGTGTATTCCGCTTTTAGAAATATAAATGTGGTGTCGTGAAACACCAGGTAGGAACGAAGTTCCTTCGTTTAATGTAGAATCGACACAATCCACGAGTATATACTGTGCATTGGAGGGGTGGAGTGAGGGAGAAAGAGAAAGGTATTATACACTATTCGCTTGTGTATACGTCTGTCACACCTGCACACGTCTTATTCAACAGTTTTATTCCACGGTTTTTTCTTACGGTTTTCACTATCACATATTTTTCAGTTTGGTCACGCAGCAAATTCTCTATCTCCTGCAAGCATGCCGTAAGGAACTTCGTTCTAACATATATCATTATTTATTACTTTATTTTTAATATACGTATGATGTGTTAGTAGTTAATACATATGTATTATTTTAGGTTAAGTATTTTTGTATTCTAATTTAATGTACTTTATATAATATGTATGTATTGTATGAAATAAAACAACATATTCATTAGATTAGAATTAGTTTAGATATATTTTGTTTTATGAAGCCCTACCTTAGTTTTTAAATACATAAATTGTCTCCTTCACCCTAAGGTTTTTTGGCAGAGATCGTTCTGAAGCGATAAAAAAGCATTTGTGCACCTAAGTTATTCTAAGATAGAGATAGAATATCTAAAATATTTTAAGTAAAAGAGTGTGTATTCTTGTTAAATTTTGGTGCATAATAAAGTGTATTCAATTATTCACTAAAATCCGATGTACCTATGTACGAAAATATTTGTATTTATGTTGTATCTCCGCGTTATTATGTTGTATCACAAACGCGGAGATATAACAATAAGTTAATTAAGATTGGTTTCGAAATCTGACAAATTCGAATCTGTGTCTTTTTTGTATTTTAATAACAAATTACTTTTGCTACCTGCTCGCACAGTTGTCCTTTCCCTTTAGCGTGATTGGTTAAAATTTTATCCCTAAAAAGGGTAGCAGATTTCATTGCCCTGTAGTTACTCTTGTTAGGATACCGGGCTCCATGTCTCATCATAAACCAGACGCGAACCACTTCACAGCCTGAAAAATATTAAATAAATTAAAATTAATCTATACCTACTAATATTATAAAACTGAAGAATTTGTTTGTTTGCTTGAACTCGCTAACTACTGGACCGATTTGAAAAAATCTTACAGTATTAGATGGCACATTTATCGAGGAAGGCTATAATCTATATGTCATCACGCTAAGACCAATAGGAGCGCAGCACCAAATTTGTATGACAGAATTGTTCTCCTTTAGAGTTCTAAAAAAAGTCAACGACAGCATATTTCTATGTTTCAAGGTTAGCTCACTCAATGTTACTCATCACAAGTAATTTAAAACGAAATTGCCCTAGATATCAATTCATTTAAATGAATACCTTATGTGTTATCGCAGTTTTAAAATAACATTACAGCAAATTAATGATCGAGTACTGCGCGCACAAATGTGCGAAGCCGGCGGGCAGTATCAAGGGGAATAGGTGGTGACCTCAGTTAGCTCTGCAAGATACTATGCCGCGCGGCCAAATAACATTATAGTCATAAACAAGAAGTGAAGTGAAGTTTTGAAGTGAAAACTTCTTTAGCGGCGTTGCGCACTTTTTTTGGAATAGATAAAAACTTCTAAACTCGCGTCAGGACACGTGACGTGATTCATAAGACACAAATTCTTAAGACGGTACAGGGCGCTTGCGTGAATGTTAGTGTTGTCATATTTGTGTACGATAGCGCAATAAATGAATATTGTATTCTACCACATAAATGATAGTACTTTCATACTGATTGTTAAAGCAATTCGAGCACAATTATTCCCTAACCATTGCAAAATATCAAAAATGCCCTTGTTAATGTTCAAGTTATCACTTCTGCCGGCAATCCCGTCGTTTTTTAAAGTTATACTTCTTTTGGCGCGATTAGGAAAAATGGTGAGAGTGAATTTTTACGATGCGCGCACTCTGACAGATAAATGTGACAGTAAAAAACACCCTGAAGTTAGTTGCGAACCTTTTTATTTTTAATTATATTTTATGATTTTTAATTATTGTTGCATGCTCTGTATACTTATGTATGTATGCGTTGTGTTATTATTTGGTACTTTTGGATTGTTACGCCAAAGAAGTATAACTTCTTACGTGCGTACATGAGTACACACACTCTTTTTTTTGGAATGACTAATGTGTGGCTAGCCTCGCGGTTTTTACAACTTCTCCGGGCTTTCCAATAATAATAGCTTTTTGTTACTATAGTCTACCGACCGTTCGGCCCAGACCCGTGGTATGCGCATAGTCGGCTTCTTACATAATGGTTGCTCTCAACCCGGGTCGGGCAACAAAAGAATATTGGGTTTTACCAATTTTCTAAGAAAAAAAATGTTGCTCGGGATAGGATATGTGCACGGTTGGCGATAGGCTTGCCACCTATCACATTGTGGGACTTAGTATCTTCGGCTAGTCGTAGGTAAACCCCCATAGTCCCATCATAAAACAACTTTAATGGAACATCTGGGAACACACGGCCTAGCTTCATTATTAATTACTTTTTCTAGATAAACATGGCATTTTTGAAACCTAGAACCATTTTCATTTGTATAGTGCCTATATATGTTTTGTTAATCTCGCATTTGCCAATCTTTTAAATACTTAAACTAACGGAGCGCGCTCTATACTAATATATACTTCAACATTTTTTTTCCTGCATTTTTTGGTCCGGTAATGTGGAAAGAACAACAGAAACTAACAAAGCAGATACACCTAGATTGACACTCCACGATCAAATTACTGGTATTAACCGAAAGTGGTGTCAAAAGTCTCCAAACCTGTGTGGTGGTAAATGGTAGGTGAAAATGTATGTGATGAAAACCAGGCAGATTTTAGAGGATAGTAATATTTGGCAATCGATACAGTCTATTTACCTTGTAAGGGACTTAGTCTGAAGATGTGTATCTATATACCTTTCTTCAATTTCTCTCTCTCTCTCTCTCTCTCTCTGATCTTACTGTTTCAAATGCTTTTCTTTAAATATAAAAAATAATACCTTCTGGAAGTGGCACGTTCCTAATATCACCTCTGATATCATTGTAGAAAGTGTTAAACCCAAAATAAATGTACGGGTTAGTATTGTTCCAATAACAGCTGCATACAATAGGTAGGAAACACAATAGTACGATATACATCTTCGAACAGTTGCTTGAGACTGGAATTAAAATAGCAAATTTGATAATGACTAATTACAATTCTCTACAAATCAAATTGATTAGTTATTTGATAAGTTACAGGAGTACTATTTAAATCAGGGGTGGGCAAACTTTTTTGACCGCGGGCCGGTAAATTAAAAAAATCTAGAGGCATGTTGGTCCGGACTCCTTTGCAGAATAGACCATCTGCTCGCCAGGCAGCTCGTAAAAGACGAGCATAGGCTTACCGTCACTAACACCGTGACATCCTACTAGGTGGTAGAGTTTCGCAGCGACTCACCCGGATTGGTACCACCGCCTTATCTATTCCTGCCGCCATAACGTCATAACGAGTTCCGGTTTCAAGGGTAAGGTAGCTGGTAAACTTACTTTTGATCGAGGCCTAACATCCCGGCCTCAGGTTGGCAACGCACTATTATCACCTTTGGTGTCTTTAGGAGGCGTGAATTTCTTACCATCAGGAAATCCGTCTGCTTGTTTGCCTTCCAATATCATAAAAAAAACTAAAATAAATCTTGAGCTAGGTCAGTTAATTAGAAACTTCTAAACAGAGCTGGAAATTTTATTATAAAACGTTGTATCAAGATAACATAAGGCATTTTTTTTTTATGAAAACAAAATCGTTTTATGAAGCCTTAATATACGAAATACGCATTATATATGTTTGAAGTATAGATTTAGTATCTTAATTGTTCAAATTTCAATAGTATTTTAAATTTTCGGCCATTTTTTTTAAAGAGCTTCATATTTTTTCACGAGCCGTATCCGGCCCGCGGGCCGTAGTTAAATTATGCGCTTCGGCTATATTCGTCAAGCTTTGGAAATCCGAATGTATTTTAAGGATATCTATATAGAGTTGTTATTAAACTAATCATTTCGCTTAAATTTAAATTAGGTCAACCAATTTAAAAATAAAATTATAAATAGTAAATAAGTGTGTGTGTGTCAGCTATTTAAATTATGCGCTTCGGCTTTATACTTTTTGGAGTTTACTCCTTACGAAATGTATCTTGCAGCACACATGTCTCCTACAGCAGATTTAGTTATGTTAATTCTTCTTAAATTAGTATCATCGCAGACATTAGAAGTGTGATCCAAATAGTCAGTATTTTGATAGATAGTGACTCCTCCTGCACAGAGACTACGAAGAATCGCGCAGGAGGAAATCTCGAGTATGAGATACGCTGTGTAATGTATTCCATCTCATTCTTTTACACGTTCAATCCTACAGATATATATGTTTGTCTCTTTCTACGTAACGCCTCAACGCCTCGTGTTACACTTGATTTTACTCCTCATAAAATTTCCGTACCGGGCCTTATAACTCAAATCGTTTCTTAAGGAGTAAACTCCAAAAAGTATAAAGCCGAAGCGCATAATTTAAATAGTAGTACTGTACGTGATTCCAGTTAATCGCAGTCGGTCAATGGTTGAATTGTGTCAAACGTTATTGTGATTTTCTTCGCCATTAGTAACCACTTAACAGGGGTCTCACCCTCGCTATCTAGTTGGAAGACCTGGGTTCTGATTATGTAACTCGATTGCCCACTCAAAATGGTAAAGTGTACATCAAATAGCTGTCAAATGACGTATTTTATATTTGCTATCTCCAGTGACCAACATAAATACAGTAGAGATAGCAAACACAAATGACGTCATCTGATGTACACTTTTGCAGTTTGAGTTGGCAACTGAGATACATAATCACCACTCTGAGTTTAAGCGAAATGATTAATCATGTAATGAAAACTCTATATAGATATTTTGAAAAATGAATTCGGATTCCCGAAGCTTGATAAATACAGCCGAAGCTCATAATTTAAATAGTATTACTATAATTAGATAATTATCAGCGTTTCATTTTAGTAGAAAGCTAAACAAGTGTTTTCGTTTAATTTATAACATAATGAGAAAATTACCGGAACACGTCATGACGTTATGGCGATAACGTCATGAAGTGTTCCGGTTCGGAGGGTAAGGTAGCCGGTAAACTTACTTTTGCTCGAGGCCTACGTCCCGACCTCAGGTTGGCAACGCACCATTACCACCCTTCGTGTCTCTAGGCGGCGTGAATTTCTCACCATCAGGAAATCCGTCTTCTTGTTTGCCTTCCAATAATCATAAAAAAAGAGAGAGGTAAATGGTCTATTCTACTAACAGAGGGCTTAGGAAAATGATTCATCATCAGCCGGAAGACGACATCACTGTCTAAAATTGACAACCAACCAATACCATGCTACCGCGTATGACATGGCAGCATTTTATTGGTTGAGAATCCAATTTTAAAAATGTTTAATAAAACACGTATTTAACTAGTGTTTATTATTTGTAGTAAGACGAATAGAATTCAGAACAGAGCCTTTACCATGAGTTGGTATAGATTATGTTTATTAATTGATGTATCGAAATCTACAGCTCCTTTGACCTAAAAAATAATTAGTGATCTTAGTTACCTATAGAGGCGCTGTTTAAATTTCATACAAGTAGTTTACGTAGACGCTAGCGAGTATAGTAAACTCATGGTAAGGGCTCTGTTAATAATGGAAGACAAGGTTGACGATAGAAAAAAAATGAAACTTCATTATAGTATTTTATGACAACGATATCGTTTTATTGGATGTCAAAAGGGCCAGCGATGGATGCGCGCGCATTTCCGGTTAAGGGTTAAAGGGTGTGTCTCAGTTTGCGCGGCGCACGCGCACACACCGCTCGTCCCACGATATATACATACGTTACGGTAATAAATAATATAAATAAATATCAACAAATTACAAAATATCCTTTCGTAAAAACATTAAGATTACTAGTGTATATTTTTTTGGGTATTACTTTTTTTACAGCCTTTATCACGCTGTTAACACTGCGATTGTATAAAAAATTGTAACGATAAATCAGTACAGTCCGTTAATTGTGGAACGTTTAGAACTCTTCGGGCGCCAGGTCAAACCTTGGTGGGAAGGTGCCGAAACCGTCTAGGGCGGGGCGCGAACGTGGGGGCTGAAAAAAAAATTCAAATAAGTATCTAAATTTTCAATAAAAATCTATGGAGCTATGACATGCAGGAGACATGCCTCATTTTTAAATGTAACTGAGGATGGAAATTCCTAAAAAAGTTCCTAGCATCAATTATTTTGACAATAAATACATCACAGATTATCGTTAGACATCACAGATAGTTAAATTAGGTTTGACTAGAAGACACAGAATGTCAAAAAATCTTCCAAATCTGTGGGGCTATTCCATATCTTTTTAGTGATGATCACTGGGTATAGTGTACATCAAATAGCTGTCAAATGACGTGTTTTGTATTTGCTATCTCCATTGTATTTCTGTTGGTCGCTGGATACAGAATCAGGAGGCTGCAGCAAAAGCCGTGTACACTTCTGCAGTAAATCGAAGGTAACTCAATAAACATTAAATGGACAAAAGTTATATTGAACTCTTTTAGAACAATAATTTGACGATAGTAAGAGTCCGTTACTTTCAGAATTATCGAAGACAACCATTTTAGAAAAATATAACTACTAGTAATATTTTGTAGGAAGAGCTTGTTCACAAAATTGAAGGAAGTTCTAGAAATACTGTTTTATACTTAAGTTTTTTATGTACAAATATTAATTTTATTCTAGCATAAAGGAAATTAACTATAGTGACATCAAGGTACACTGATTTCATGCTCGGATGGTTTTATTAAATCATTACTTTTAAATTTTATACTATAATGTTAAGGGGCTATGATTTATGGGCATTGATCCTAATATTAATAAAAATTGGTAATAGATATATCAACACTGTAACTTGTGTTGTTGATGTGTCTAATGGGGAAACACAACTTACATTCATCCGGTGTAGATCTAGGGACGCCCTTTAACGGACGCCTGAGAGAAAATATTTATTTTATTACTATTATGATAAGCAAATAAGTACAGCATTAGCTATTATCGTTTGACTAGAGGTCAAGAGGGAAAAGTTATGATAATGTTGCTGATAAAAAGGCATAGTTTGTTTCAATTGTCGCTTTACGGCATACATTACATTTGCATATACCAAAAGTGGCCATATGCCTTCTACAAATAAATTTATTGGTTTAAAATTAAGTGAAGTTAAATATGCCATTAAATGCTGTAAATATTTTTGGAAACTCAATAATTATTTAAATTTTGAAGAAAGATTTTTTAAAGAAATGTAACCAAATAAAGTGTGAACTCACCGCCGGACTGACTCCTCTCGCTGCGGATCCCGCACGACCCTTGCCGCGGAATTTACTGATGGCCTGTTCAGCCAGGTCTGCTCTCTCTTCAGCCTCCTCTAACTCTTGTTGTGCCTTGCGGAATTTAGCTAAGTTAAGGGCAGCAATTTCTTCTGCCTCTTCAATCTGCCTCTTGTATGTCTTAATCTTCTGTTGGAGTTTGTCTACGAGATCCTGCATGCGTTCATGGTTCTTGCGATCTTCCTCAGCTTGGAAGGTCAGTTCCTTGATACGCCTCTCAGATTTACGTAGGTTCTTCTGTGCATCAGCGTGCCTTCTCTGTTCACCGTCCAATTCATTTTCGAGTTCTCGTACCCTTTGTTCGAGTTTCTGGATAGCCTTCTTTCCTCCCTTAAGTGCATTAGCTTCAGCCTCGTCTAACCTAACTTGCAGTTCCTTAATCTGTTGCTCAAGGGCTTTCCTAAGTTTTTCTTGTGTTTGTGCGTGTTCCTGTTCAGCACGGAGTTCATCAGCCAGCCTGGCGGCATCAACCATGGCCTTCTTGGCTTTCTCTTCAGAGTTCTTAGCCTCGTTGAGGAGCTCATCGAGGTCAGAATGTAATGTTGTAAGCTCTGTTTCAAGTTTCCTCTTGGCAGCAGATAAGGAGGCGCTTTGGGCGGATAATTCGTTAAGCTGTTCATGAGCATCTCCAAGTTCTTGTTCAGCTTGGCGGCGAGCACGGTCAGCTTGTTCAAGGAGAGTACGAGATTCTTCAAGCTCGTTTTGAAGAGCATTGGCACGACGTTCAGAAATGCCAAGCTGTTCACGGGCATCATCCCGAGCACGCTGTTCTTCTTCCAAGGCGGTTTGAAGGTCCTTGATTTGTTGTTGGTACCGTTTGATGTTCTTTTGTGCCTCAGCATTGGCCTTGTTGGCATGGTCCAATGCGATTTCTAGTTCATTAATGTCAGCTTCAAGCTTCTTCTTCATGCGCAGCGCCTCAGCCTTGCCCTTGGCTTCGGCTTCGAGGGAGGCTTGCATGGAGTCCAAGGCACGTTGGTGGTTCTTGCGTGTGTTTTCGAATTCCTCTTCTTTCTCTTGGATTCTCCTATCAATTTCTTGTCTGACCTGAGACAGCTCAAGTTGAGCACGGAGAACCTTGTTTTCTTCCTGTTCAAGAGCAGCTTCAGCTTCTTCAAGAGCAGCTTGGAGTTCATCCTTTTCAACTTCAAGACGTTTCCTGGCCTTTTCGATTTCGTGAATGTTACGGCCACCTTCTCCGATTTGGTCGAGCAAGTCCTTGACCTCATCAGCAAGGTTCTTGTTTTCACGACGGACGGCTTCAAGTTGTTCCTGGCCTTCTTCGTACGCACCCTTGAGACGGAACAATTCAGTCGAGTAGTTGCGGCATTCCTTTTGGCTGGCATCGAGTTCAGCAGCGAGATCATCGACTTTGAGTTTCCATTCACCAATGATCTTGTCGAAGGCTTTCTGTTTCTTCTCGGCGGCATTGGCAATGGCGGTAGCACGGTCAACCTCGAGTTGCAAGTCCTCGACTTCTGTAGCAAGGCGTTGCTTGGTCTTTTCGAGGGCAACAACCTTCTGGTTAAGTGATTCGATGGTTTCTTCAGCCTCTGCAAGACGAGCTTGAAGCTTGCGTTTGGCTTCTTCGAGCTCTTCTGAACGGGCAACACCCTCAGACTCGTATTTGGAACGCCATAATTGAGCTTCAGCGTTAGCCTTGGAAAGTTGGCGTTGGAGATCAGCCTTGCCTTCAGCTTCTTCTTCAACTTGTTCACGGATGTTGTCCAAATCGTGCTCCAAGTTGCGGAATTTGCCAAGGAGGGTGGCGCGCTCCTGTTGAAAATAAAACTATGTAGTCCACTTTTTTCTCTTAAGGCAATAATGGTAAAACTGTTAATGTGTTTATTGCTCAGTTATAACCTTAACCACTTAACCGCCTTGTTAATAAATATAGACAAAACTACAGGAAGGTTTAAGTTGACATTAAAATTTTTTTACTTAGCTGAAAGTAACTAAGCTGAAGTACTGAAAATTTCATGTTTGTTTAAAAGTAGCTGAGCTACTTAATAATAAATAAACAGCCCTGGACAGTTACACAAATTGAATCTAACCCCAAGGTAAGCAAATTATATGCTTCTGTTATGGTTGTCAGTCAACGATTCTAATAATAGGAATGCTTAAATAGATTCCAAAACAAATTTAATTTTAATAATCACCCAGACCCAGAAACGCAGACATCTAAATGTTCATCATACAAATGCCTGTACCTGTCGGGAATCGAACCCGAGCTTCACGGTTGGTCAGTAATAAATAAAGAACAACTTACCCTAGCTTCTTCATCAGCAAGCCTCTTGGTGTCCTCCAGTTGAGTGGTGAGTGACACCTTGATCTTAGATAGCTGTGACACTTGAGATTCAGCCTCCTCAAGTTGACGAAGGAGGTCTGAGTTCTCAATGGACAGCTTCTTCTTGGCGGCATCCAAGTCGTTAAGGGTGCGGTTAGCCTCATCAGCCTTAGCCTGAACGTCGTTGAGTTGGTGTTGGAGTTGCTTGACAATCTTTTCTTGAGCAGCCTAAAGAAATATTTAAAATTAGTTATTCTAAAAAAACTTCCTTTTAAAGGAATTAAGTAAATAACAATATTATATATACAATATTTTTCTACATAAAATCATGTAGAACAATATTAATTGTAATAAATTTTCTCATTTTAGAATAAATTAAATCACCCTTATCGCCATGAAATTTGTAATGGCTTTTTCATGGTTTTAAATAATTGTGTTATATAATGAATAATAGTAATGATAAATCTATTGTTTCAGAATGCTAGTGTTGTGACGCAGTTATCGTCAGACGTACGTACATCGTAAATGAACACAATGTAAGTAGACTTATATTTTGTTTCAATAGATTCAACTAATATAATAAAATCCGACTCTAGTCGGTGGTAACACTGGTTATAAAAATTGGTTCAAATCCATCTTTAAATTTAATGAAATTTTAGAGTATTGGAAGATAGAAACAAAGTTTCTTCCAAGTTTACGTGAAGTTTAAGTTGGACGACGTGTTAACAACCGTCTAGAACGTCTTTAATAAGGAAACTGAAATTTGGAAAATGTAAGGTGACATATTTAATAGTCATTTCGGTTAATTAATGACTTTTTAAAATGAACATTTTTTATGGATTTTGTATTTTAAACTTGTTAATCTAAAATTAACACAACTCAAAAACAATATATAGTTAATGTTAATGAAATAATCATGCGATAAATTAAATTATTATTACCTAATTATATTAAATTTTGTTAGATTATAAACTTTTATGAATACAACACATGTTTTAATACACTCCCTATGCTTAGCATTTTAATAAGGCTTCTGGATTTTTATTTGTTAATGTTATAGGATTGAAGATTTGTTTGCGGGTTGTGTCTTATGTACATTATATATTTATTTCTCATTATTCTGTTTAAAGCTGCGAAGCGTCCTGGTGATGCCAATACTTTTATGCTTTTTATTTTTTTGTACCTTTTCGTTGGATAAGTGGTCGAGACCGGCGCGAAGGTCATTAACTTCGCTAAAGTATTGAGAACGTTCTTTTTCAGCCCTGGATGGATAAAATACAATAGAATTTTTAAAACACCACATCTAATCACATTTCCTGTATCCACATAGTGTAACAAAATATAATTTTGTAGTGGACCGTTTGGTTTGTTGTGTATACTGTAAGATACTTGGGAATGAGGAACAATGAGTCATCTAAAACATTTTGCAAATATCTGCAAACCAGCTCGTTTGTTTTTATAATTATGATTTATGATGGTTACGAATAAACGAGATAACATGAATCATATTTGTTTTGCCTCAATATTTATTTAGCTTCAGTAGAATCTTGTATAAAGATTACTTATTTTCAGATAATTGCAAAATAGTTTTAAATATTTCATAACGGATGTCCACAAAGTCATCATGCAAATCACCCCGGGTGGTACACATGCCTTTTTAAATGACATGTTACCTTTTCCCTCGCGACTTGATCAACAGCCGCACGTGTGTTGTTAAGCTCGTTGTAGCAAGCTGCACGGTCATGTTCGGCCCTGAATTTGTAGGTTATTCATTGAATGTACTAAATCTTAAACTATTCAACTTAATCTACTACGATCCGTAGTAAAAAGACATGATTGTAATTCAAACTGACTAATGTAAATTGGGTATTACAACAAAACTAAACCCTTGAATTGAGGAATTAAACTTTAGGTATAGTAAACAACTGTTGCTAAAGTTGCTCAAATTATAAGTATATAAAATAAAGATTGTAGACAATATGCCTGTAGATGAATAAAAATATGAATAAATAAAGTGCTAACATTAAGGTGGTTGAAAATATTTTGAATATTTAAAGATTAACTATGGAAATTTTACTTGTGAACTATTTAAATGTATGGTTTAAACTTAAACTCATATTTTTAAGCTAATAAATATTTTTAAGAAATGAATTTCAATACTCACTTGGATTTGAGTTTGTTGAGCTGATCCAACTGCTCGCCCATTTCCGCAACAGCATCGTTGTGCTTCTTGCGGAGGTTAGCGAGAGTGGATTCGTGTTGGATGTTAGCTTCTTCCAAGTCACGGCGGAGTTTGCTAAGCTCAGCTTCGCGCTTCTTGTTAAGCTCGATCTGAGCTGAGGTGGCACCACCGGCTTCCTCAAGGCGCTCACCCAACTCCTCAAGTTCACGGGCAAGATCCGCGCGTTGCTTCTCAGCCTTGGCACGGGCTTGACGTTCAGACTCGACTTCTTCTTCCAGTTCTTCGATGCGGGCTTGCAGTTCCTTAATTTGTTTTTGTGTTTTGCTGACCAGAGATTGTTCGTCTTCGAGTTTGGCGGTAAGAGATGAGATTTCCTTGTCCTTGCGTTGAATGGTCTGTTCGAGTTCCTTCTTGTTACGTTCAAGATCGGCAACAGCTTCTTGGGTCAGTTTAAGATCTCCTTCAACCTTCCTTCTCTGCTTCTCAACATCAGCGCGAAGTTTCTTCTCACGCTCCAAAGAGTCTTCAAGCTCGTCAAGTGTCTGTTCGAGCTTCTGCTTAACCTTGTTGAGGTGGTTGACCTTATCTTCCGCAGCTTGTAACTCTTCAGATGTCTTTTGGTTGCTTTCACCCTGCATTTTCTTCTCTTTGTTGAGTTTGTTGATGAGTTCATCCTGGTGAGCGATCTCATCATTCAAGTTGCGGATTTGGTGGTCTTTGGTAGCCTTGTCTTGTTCTGATTTTTGAACTGACAATTCAAGATCTTCAACATCCTTCTTGAGGCCAGAAATTTCCTGCTCTAATTTCTTCTTGGCTTGGAAAAGTTGGTTGCGGGCATCCTCTTCTTGTGTAAGGCGGTCTTGGGTATCCTAAACAAATGTGAATCACAATTTTAAAAGTGTATAACTAAACAAATTTTATTAGAGTTCATATGTTCGCAAGTTGAGCATCTGTTTTATATCTTTCGCCACGAAATAGTAACAATAATATTGTCGATGAATATTTTGTTTGCAATAAAATCGTGCACTTTGCAGACGTGCAATTTATTTTTAAACTGTTTTCTAAATAACAGGTAAAATGTTTATTTAAATATTACGTCAAGTATTTTTAAAGTAGTGAACTAATCCTAAAACTAATACTGGATATTTTGATTTGACTTCTAAAAACTTCTTCAAACATAAAAATTATCTAAATTCAATAGAAAATTTAAACCTAAGATATAGATAAGATACTAACCCTAAGTTGGCTTTCAAGGTCTGCCTTTTGTGCTTGAAGTTTGGCAGCGCGCTCCTGGGTCTCAGAAAGTGATCCCTTTTCTCCTTCAAGAGAAGCCAAAAGGTTGGTCTTTTCTTCAAGAAGTTTAGCGTTGAGGGCTTCAAGCTCCTTGCGGAGTTTTTCTTCCTTCTCGAAGGCTTCTTGAGCTTTTTGGGCCTTCTCTTCCAGTTTCTGTAAAATGACCTCACTTTTATCAATGTCGCACGCAGTCATAAGATGTGCCGCCATTGTTAATTATCACACCATCAAATTAAAATGCAACTAATTATAATTCGGATCGTTCGAAGTTATGGAAGGGTGGTGCGCGCGCCGCCGACCACTTCGCTACTGAGTAGCGCTGGAGTTTTCCAGCGGGCGTGTATTCGCCCCCGCACTCGATACATTGTGTAAGGAAAAAACATATTTGCTGGAGTGGGGAAGAATCCAGAAATGGACGCGGCAGGTGCGATGGTGTCACGTAACCACCAGGTGGGCGCGGTCGATGCTATTTACGTACACTTGATTCACACGTTATAAATTCTGAAATATTTTATAGGTCAATCTTCAATCATGTTATACAGGTGAGTTACTTACGGCCATCTCATCCTCGACGCGGGTGACGTTGAGGAGAGGCTTGACCTTCTGCCACAGTTTCCACCAGGGCCAGGTGCGGAGTTGCAAGTACTTGCGCAAGTTGCGCTGGACAACTTGGAGAGACAATCTGTAAAAATATTCAATGTTACAAAAACATCATAGAAAAAAGTAATAAGTTCGTAAAAATATTACGTACCTCTGTTCCTGCATCTTCGTGTACTCTTTGCGAGACAAGTAACCACGAATGTAGGCTTGAAGCCATGATACAATCTTGGACAACCTATCGTCACGCAATTCTTCCATCTGACCCAGGACACCAGCGCGGAAGAACACCTGCTCACCATTATTAAAATGTTAACAAACACTGCAGTTTATGGCTAATCATAATTGAAACAAATTTCATCAGAACTTTAAAGAAAAAGTAGAATTTTAATAGTGAAATATAAAAATTATTTGCTTTCAATAGATAGGTAGTTAGAAGTTCATAGCATTTATAAATAACTAATTCAATTAAAGGAAATGGTTCATATTTGCATCGCTTGTAAGTACACACATTATTTTTTTTATTATTGAAGCTGCTACCACCTTTGTCAATAGTTAATAGCAGCAAATTATCGATATAACACGTCTTGTTCTTAAGACAAAAAAACATTTTTTTTCATATACTACCATTCAGAACAGTTATTACTCAAAAATATGTACTTGGTAGTAGTTTCTTAAAAGGCATAAAACAAAATAGGGCGTGGTCGCAAGTATGCACACGCTGATTATGTGAATTAAACGGATTATATCAGTTATACTAAGCAAAAAAGACTTTACCACTGTAGTAACATTTCCTGACTTTAAAAAAACTGATTGACGCAAAGTTTTATTCATACGAAGTTTCATTCATCATGTTTTTCTTACGTTTTCGTAAGAAAAACATCATTACACCATTTCCTTTACAGTAAAATAAAAAAACAGATAAAAGGGGTTGTTAGTGAACGAGTGTACTATGCAAGTTACAAGTGATAAAAGCTTACAGTTGTGAAAAGACAAGGTGCAAATAATGAATTTTCATGCAAATAGCTCTACCTTGGTCTTTCCAAGTCTGAATGACTCCGAATCCAAGCCGGTATGTTCGAGAATTTTCTCGGTGGCTTTCTCGGGTGTAATGGGTTCTTTAATCAGGTTCGGGCACAGAATTTTGTATCTGCGTTAGAGGAGCACACAAGAATGAAAACAATGGAACATGGTATGGATAGGATAACAAACTTGAGCCAGAAGTAGCTTGGGCTCAAACACAAAACCAACCTTAGTCTGTAAGGTGTAAGGAATTTGCAAAGGTATCGTAGCATTAATTCCTAAAGGTTCTAAAACTAACAAACTTAAGCCTTGCGATTCTTCAGGTATATAGGAATCGCAGTTGTACTAGTTACAAATACGGGTATCAAACATGCCTTGGTGTGACCGAGACGGTAAGATTCGACATCTAAGCCGGTCGATTCCAAGATGACTTGAGCGATTTTCTTGGGATCACTCTCCTTTTCCACTGCTTGAGGAGCCAGGATCTTGTAGCTATATTATCAAAATAATATGGACACACAATCAGGATATGGAAAACACAAGTGCTTTTTCTAATGTTAAAACGGGTTGAAAATAACTAAAATAAATGCTAGGAGCTGACCTCATTCACTTATACTAGGTACTACTAAAAAACTATCTAGTAAATTCAAGGATAAGGAATCAAAAACCTAGGGCAAAATATTTCCTCTGTTATTTAGAGGTTTGAGTAATACTCTAAAGGTTTCGTTGCAGAGGTTATATTCTTGCCTTTGTGTGACCAATACGGTAGCTTTCAGGATCAAGACCAACTTCTTCTAAACACTTTCTAGCCGCCTCTTTGGGCTCCTTTTCAGCGGTCATAGTTGCTGGCGCAAGAATCATGTAACTGTTTATTAAACAATGTTTCATTAAAATATTCCTCTCCAATAAGCTTAAACTTTAAATACATGTTACTAATATTATAATTTTAGAATATATTACCTCTACATCATAAATTTGGATGACGTCAGAAAAGAGTCCGCTGTGTTTCAAAAATAAAACTTAATCTAAATATTTAAGAATTTTGCACTGTTCCAGAAACATTTACGAAGGTTATTGGAGTAATACTTTTAAAGCTTTATGTAGATTTGTAATCTTACCGGAGCTTGAAGTCAGGGTAGACCATCCTGTTAGGGAAACCTTTACGGCAAATACGGATGCCTTCAAGCACACCGTTACAGGTCAGCTGGTGCATTACCAAGTGGGAGTCGATGAGACCTATTGGGCAAATGAAACTTTTGTATATACCATCGGTGTCCTACACAGTTTATTACAAAACTTTAGGAATTTGTAAAACTTTCATAGCAGAAAATCTATTTTCTACTTCCAGATGAGATTTAAATGAAATTAAAAAAAAAACAGAGACTGTGTGTGTATGTATGTACTAAACCCAAAACTTCAAGTTGTTAAAAATAAATTTCAATTATTTGAATAAATGCACCATTTAATATATGAGTACTACATAAATTGCATTTATCCATATTCCATGTCTCCGGTCTTTTTATATTTAAGTTTTAAAAGATTAATGCTAATTTACGTATAGGCCATCTTCTAAATCAATCTTGGTATCACTTTAATAATTTAATCGTAAATTGTGAATGTAAGAGTATTTTATAAGCAACACGCAATACTTCAAAGTTATATTTAATTGCTACATTAATTTATGCTGAACATTTATCACGTTTAATGATGTTTTGGAGGAAACATCACTCCAGTCATTTAACACCTACATATCGTTGTAAACGTCAGGATAATTTAGATTACGTGGGTGTGATGAAAAATAGCGATCTATTTTATGCTTGAAACTATTTCAATAAATTATGCAGTTATTAGAATGTCATCATATATTTGTAACCGTCGCGAAAATTTTATGTAGGCCACACAAGCGTTAGGAATGCCGACATGTGTATTTTGAAAGGTCAGTCGTGAAGAGTGGTAGTTTGATGTTATAGGGCAGACTACACCTAGCAATTTTTCAACAGGGTAGTGGACATCAGAGACGCGGTTGTTAGTGGCTCTCACCGTGGCTGTGATCACCATACTGTAAATGTATGTTAATACGTAATGGCAGGGCCGCATTTTAAAGGTCTGAAAGCTTCGGGTAACAAAGGAGTGAAAATCCCCTGGCCTTGTTTTTACCAAATAAAATGAACAATTCTTTTCATTCGAGTTTCCTATTAATATTTAAAAACAATATAATCCTGTTTGTATAAAGTTTTAACATCGAAGGAAAAGATGTTTAACAGTGATAGTCGAATGTTAAAAGATTTTCATGTTCATTTCATGTTTCAGAAGAAGCTTGAATGTAGACATTATCTCGATTGTGGAGGCCCCAATATTTTCACCCGGTTGCCTTCCTTTAAATTTGACCCTGTATGAAGTACTCGTACTCCTTTACTAGCATTGATGGGTTTGAAATAAATTACTGTAGGTATATTGTGAATCGAAAGATAGGGAACTGCAAAATTTAACGGCAGCCTACTAGATGTAATGTGCTACTAAAATAAATTCCAAGCCAGGCTTTCACGACGTATTTATGTGAGCTTTAAAAGAACAAAAAGAAATTCTCCCTTTTCTTCATTAAGTTTATTGTCAAAAATATTAATCATGATAGAAAAGTATTATTATATATACATTTTTTTATTGCCATGTTTATTTTATTTCATGCCATATTTAAAGTAGAGTTTTTTTCATTTTGTCTCGATGTTGACGGTACATAGAGCCATGTAACTGGATTTTTAATGTACGTCATATTTAAATCGTTATTAATTTAAAGCAAATTCTTTAGTACTATATTTAAAGTTATTCATTGCTTACTATACCAATGACTGTATTAACGCGTTTGGGTGTTTATTAAATCTATTCCAGTATCTATATAAGAAATCTTATATCTATTTGACTAACACTCACAATACAAGCATATTATTTGTTTACTCTGGGTTTGGATCATTTTGTGTATTTTGTTTAGGGATATTTGTTATTTATTTATAAAAAGTTTGATTACATTTGTTTCTATCACTTTGTTATAGCTGAATATTTTGTTAAAACAGATTTGTTATAAACAATCTTTACGCCATGGCACATTTTTACTGCATTTTATTTCGATTTCAATGTATGCAAAAATATTGAAAAAATAACATTAGGCTTTTAGAAATATTAATAGCCAACGTGTCTTTTAAACGTTTATCAATTAATTCGCATTTGAAGGAAGTGACCTTCTTAACAACAATAATTAAGCTTTTAAATTTATTTCTAACGGTTAATGTATGTTATTGGGGTATTTCATTTAACGATAATTTATAACACGTATCGTGAATTGTGTTATCGATTTAAAATATTAAAAGTACTTACCGGCCTGTTTCAACTCATTGGGGATAATACAACGCACGAAGTGAGGTTGGGTAGATCTCAACGTTGTCATCAAGTTGTTCAATTGTTCCTAAACATAAATAAAATTTTAAAATAGTATTGCGGTAATGAATAAATAATAATAATTAAACGGTTCTTGTTTTTTTAAAGCATTGGCAAAAAACATACAAGTATTTGAAACAAAGAACATATAAATTTATAGACATAAAGCAACACTCAAAATGAGAATTTGAAGTAATTGAATGAAAAAAAAACAACAAATATTAAATCACACAAAACTAATGTTAAACATTGACAAACAGAAAGCTTAGTAATGAAATTAGCAGCAAAAGAAATTTTGCCTAACGTATTCCATGTCGGAATAGTATTTTTGCACACAAAAGTATGGCGTGTACATGATGAAAAACACAAAATTTAAAATTTTGAATGATTAGGAGGTGACCTGTGCCTCTTTCTTGACCAATTCAATTAAACTATTTAGTTTAAAGAATAGTTTAATTTGTGTGGAAATGGTATTTGTTCCACGATGATGATGGTAAACTCCAAATTAGCTTAGTAAAATAAAATATTATTGTACCCTGTAAGCGGAGGAGACAGTAGCAAAACCACCGCCCTTCTTACCGCGACCTCCTATGAATATACATTAACAAGCAACGATTAATACTAGGACATACACAGTTGTAGACAAAGGACAATATAATACACCAACGACGTACACCTGGACATTCATTGCGACATGAGCTGGCTGTAAAACGTACACAGAGACAGACAGTATGAAAGCATAGAGAGATGTCACTTGAAGCACACAAGATTCTACATTCACTGACATAAAACTCCAAAGTGACACCCCAAAGCATGTTGATAGACGAAGACAATAAGCTACGTGACATAGAAGCTTTTGTTTGTGATGTGATTTGTTTTACCCTGTAAAGTGATGAGACGGTCTGGAAGGCAGAACCCTTGGCACGCTTGCCTCCAGCTCCTGATGTATGCAACAGATTTTGAGTATGAAGAAATTAACATCTATAATTACTAGTGACATTTGAGTAACAATTTTATTACCAACAGTGATATCCAATTCACGACGTATTCATGTGAATTACAAAAAATAAGATAGTATTTTGTTTAGTTTTTATGCCAAATGATGATGTATTTCGATGATATGATTATGAATTAAATACCATTCACAAAGTATTCATGTGAATTCAAAATGTTTTGGGTGTTGGTAAAGTATTGGACAGTAAATATAACAAACCCGATGTTGTGGATTATTATACTCGTGCTGTCGATATCTTAAAAAATGATAGTATGTTCGAGTGAAATGATTAAATCTAAAAATGTCTATTTAATTCACAAAGTACCAGTGTGAATTTAAAATATTTGGTAAAAGTGGGTGTAATGGTACGTTCACAGAAGTAAAATACAGCTCATGATACATACGGCCCATCCGAAGTTTTATTCTATCTTAAATCTCTCTTCTTATAGTTATCTCCTACATTGATAATAGCTAATAAAGTGTTCTTAAACAAATAATTTCAAACATTTTTCATAGTATTGAGATGTTACGTACCCTTGCCACCGCCGCCACCACCGGCGTCACCAGACTGACCAGGATGGTCAGCAAAGATCTCAACCAAAAGTTTGTTGCTTCCCTTCTTGAACTGGTCAACGACAGTGTCGTTAAGGGGATCCTTGTTCTTCTCAAGCCATCCAGTAATGTTGTAACCGACCTAAACAATTAGATTATTGTAGTGCATTTCAAAGCAGGTTTTAAAAATAAATATCCCTACGTCATACCACCATGAACATCTAGACAGCCTGAAGTCGTATCATTAACTTTAATAATCAACTATTTGAAAAGTGTGATAATGATTTTTTTACAACTGTTAAAAATCGTTTCATATATACAATTTCTAAATCACTAATGCGAATAATACTTATAAAATTACGAATAATTTTCTGCACAAGCATATAAAAACTAAAAATTTGTAAAACGTATTCGATGGTAAAATTAACAGCATTCAAACTTTTTCGAAACATTCCTTTATTTTTTTCAGAATGACACTTACATTACCGGCGTAGTGACCAATAGCGAAGTGAGCGGCTTGGCAACCAGGCTTGGGGGGTTTGGGCTTCAGGTATGGTGCAGACTTGCCCAAGTGGTTGTTGTTCAACTTCTCAACGAAGGTTTGATCGGTGGCTTTCGGGAACATAGACTCTTCCTCAAGAATGGAGAGGATACCCATAGGCTAAAATTGAACAACGATGTCAGAACTAGAATCACCTCAAATGAAATGTGTGAGTTAAAAAAATGTAACGTGTTTTTGAATTCTAGTGTTTTTTTTATATTCTTTAGTCAGAAAGTGTATTATTGTCTGAAAATTTAATAATTTAATTTTTATCTTTTTAAAAACGCAAATGTTTACAAAGCAATATTTAACAATTATCAATATACAAGAAAGTAGTAACAATAAATTCTTATAGTTTTTAACAACAAAAACAAATACTGTTAATGTGTAATAGTGTAAAAAGAAGCATCATGTTTTTATATGTAAACTTATTATAATCTTAAAGTTATGTTATGCAAGCAACATGCAAATCAAAGAAATAATGTCGATGTGTATTGTGCACATATTATATGCGTGTACATATGCGTGTTAATCATAATGTTTATTAGATATTTAATTTTTAATAAGAGCATATAACTACTAAAATATTGTAAAAGCAAAATGTTTGATTTTAATGTACTAAAAATTATATTTGTGGTACCTAATCGTATATTTCGATAACGCGATAGCATTGTGCAAATTAAATAATCTGAATCAGCAAATGAATTAGATTTTGTACGAGTTTTTGCACGTGCTAAAAAGCCGTAGTTTATCGTGCGTTTACTCATGCTATTGCTGCACCTTGATTTTAAAGTCATGTCCTTTATGTAAGGTATAACCTAATAAAACAGGACTACGTCAAATAAACGTGCGTCTCGCTTTTTAATACCTACAATAAAAAGATGAACATCAAAATCATGGTGAGACAATGACATGAATAAACAAACGTTTACATAACAATGTAGGGGTACAGCCAGCATTTCAATTTAACATTTTGCAGGCGTTTCAAGCATAGTCAAAATACAGATTTTAAAGGATACATTTAACAAACAACGCAATCTGCTTATATTGTGAATGTCACTTGAACGGTATGTAATAGAGGTGATCTTTAAATGCGTTATAGATTTCCCATATTACGTACAGTTTAAAAGTAGCCAACATAAGCACAATACAACTTACTAGTAGTAGTTTTGCTTAAAAGTATCCAATAATCTGAATTTCAACCATGTTCATAGGCATTGATCATGTTTTGTTCAGCCTGAAGCTTCTTCTAATCGCGACCCTACAGCCTCAAGCTATTAACGTTATACCTAAAATACCTTCTCAATTAAATTAATTGTCGGTTGGAGATCCATACCAAAATCTATAAACTCCCATTGGATCCCTTCTCTTTCATACTCTTCTTGTTCTAGGACGAACATGAAATGATTAAAGTACTGTTGTAATTTCTCATTCGTAAAATTAATACAGAGCTGATTAAACCCGTTCATCTGCGGTGGCGACATGAAAAAAATTTCCAAGAACTATTAGAATTCAAGTATTGTTTGGTTTATTTGTATGTAGGAGTGTTTTGTAGCGTTTAGAGGTGTAAGATAGAGTATTAAATAGATACATATACAATATACACACTTAGGTCACACAACACAGTTGTCACATTGGCTAGTCGTTCGAGTGAAGCTTTAGAAAATCCAATTAAAATTTTGATAAACATAAATTGATTAGGATTTAATTAAAGAATTTTTTTGGCTTTCCTCGAAGACCATGGCGAGTTGCAAGCGTTCATGGTTGCGTTTCCGCCATCTACCTTTTCAATAAGGTCAATGCACATTTGGAGATCCATGCCAAAATCAATGAAGGTCCATTCGATGCCTTCACGGTGGTATTCTTCTTGTTCCAACACGAACATGTGATGGTTAAAGAACTGCTGAAGTTTCTCGTTGGTGAAATTAATGCAGAGTTGTTCAAAACCGTTGTACTGCAGGGAGATAAGTAATGAAAAGGTTAAGGTAAGGGTGTAGCAAATTATTAAGGATTCTTAACACAGTGCCGCTACGGATCACATTCCGTAGGTGGTTCTGGTTAACAAGACCTGGAAAGTGGAAAGTGCCTCGTCTATCCCCATAGATCTGGCTAGTGTAACTAACATATTCTGTCTTGAGAGTTTCGAGCGACGACGAGCATAAAGACCTGCCAGAACTATTACCTTCTCGATCAAATCGATACAAGCAAGTAAGTCCATTCCAAAATCGATGAAGGCCCAATTGATGCCCTCCTTCTTGTATTCCTCTTGTTCGAGGACAAACATGTGGTGGTTAAAGAACTGCTGCAGCTTCTCATTGGTGAAGTTAATGCAGAGTTGCTCGAAACCGTTGTACTTTTAAAAATAAGCCCACGTGAATGTGTTGAAGAGAATAGTTAGGATACTATACAAAAATTATTAGAAGCGGGGATCGTTGATAGCTTAACAAAACACCGATAACACGAAAACGTCTAGGTTCTCCTAGAGTTTTTGCCTTCATCCAGTGTACCTTTTCGATAAGGTCAATGCAGGCCAGCAAGTCCATTCCAAAATCAATGAACTCCCAATGGATTCCTTCCCTGGTGTACTCTTCTTGTTCCAATACAAACATGTGGTGATTGAAAAATTGTTGCAATTTTTCATTTGTGAAGTTAATACAAAGTTGTTCGAACCCATTGTACTAAGAAATCAAATCAGATTAATATCTAAGAAATAAATGGTACATTTAAGTGCCTTAAGCGTATTCACTTAAGATATTTATATCTTTAGCAAAGTTGCAAAAATTGCAAGAAATATCTTACGGGAATGCATAATTTATTTTTGCCTTAACATCAATTAGTTATTGAAGAAATAATTAACATTAATTATTTCTTCTTAAATAGTAATGTAGCCGAAAACTTTAAATCTATAGTAAGCCGTCATTAATTTTGTCTTTTAAAATGTTTCAAAAGTTCTGCTTTTTAAACATTGTCTACTAACGTCAATTTTTGACAAAGTTATATTTTGTATGATAGTTGTGCCAAAATCAAACTCATATCAATAACAAAGTAAGTCTCAATGTTGAGTAATTACTTATAAGTAATATGTAATTACTGAAACATTATTTTCTTTTCCTGGCACTTTTTTTAATACTTACGTCGAAGATTTCGAAACCAGCAATATCCAGTACACCAATGAAGTGTTGCCTCTTCTGTTTGGTATCTAGGGTTTCGTTACACTTCTTCACCAACCACTTGAAGAGACGATCGAACACACCCTTGCAAAGGGCACCAACAGAGTTGGTTACTTGGTCTTTGTTACGACCCTGGGTCACGAACTCGTTTCCGACCTTGATACGTGGCTTCAACAAGTTCTTGTAGAGATCAGCGCAGTCAACGCCGAGAAGCTTGGCAACTTTCTCACCATCCTGTAAAATAGATACAATATTTTTTATAATCTGTCTAAAATAAATATATAATCGATAACATAAAATGTCTAAGTACATAGAATTTTTATATTACTAGATAACAGCAAAGGTTATCTAAACGCATCAATTTTAAAAATGTCATAAAAAGAGCAAATTAAATACGACATTAAAATAGTAATTAAATACGACGACAAAATATTAATCATTAGTGTCTACAAAAATGCCTAATATCTTTAGATTAAATGTAAAAATATAGAAATTTAATAAATTTAGCAAGAAGTTGATGTTACTGTACCTCAGTGCCGTCGGCTTCAGCCTGTTCTTCGCGACCCCTCTGTTTGAACTTCATACATCCCATGTGCATGACAGCAGCAGTGATCTTGTATACATTGTCTTTTTCTTCTTGGGTGAAACCCAGAATGTCGAAGGCTTGCTATAATAACACAATATCATTAATATAACAATAAAGAACACTTGAAAACAACAATTCTTTGATTAATACAGTATGATTGAAGAATTAGTGGGTGCTGTTTACTTACCCTGACAAAAAGTTAGTGAAAAAGTTTTGCGGTTAGACTGCAGAAGCAAATATCAAGTACGAGTTTGCTTATACCAGCAGACAAAGTTAAGGAATCTTTGGTAGTGTCCTATATGATTTTTTCAACCGACTTCAATATAAAATGTTTATGGTATGCAAATTAAGTTGCAATTTACAAAAACAATGCAACAGTGTCATCCTCAGATTACGCTCAATTTAACAGTAAGTAGCATTTTAGTATTGACAGGTTTCATATGAAATCGGTTGTAATACTTCTAATAATTACTAATATTTTATTAATTAGCACTTGTTGGATACATAAGTTGGATAATATGGAACGTGCTTTATCCAATCCTTTTGGATTTTTGTAAAAAGGGCCTACATTTTTTTTTAAATTGTATCTATCGCCACGTTTTGATACTATTAAGAAGGGGTAAAACTTACTAAGATTTTGCTTTTTTTATAAATGTCCTCTGGAACATGTCCAAACAACTTCCTTTGGTCATTTACTAACAAAATTTTATACTAGTCATACACATTTACTAACTCTATAGGTATAGCGTCGCATTGCTCTCGGGTGGAAAATTTATTTACACTTTTTCCACTTACGTCGGTTAAACCGCATTCCTCTCCATCATCCACGTTGGGGATTGTAATCTTACCCTGGGCGACGTTATTGTAATCGTATATGTCGTTAGATAACATACACATCTCTGCAGGTGAAATAAGATTTATTTTATTAGAAAAATATTTAACTAAACTTTCTTTCTATTTTCCCTATTACCTTTAACCTGAACGTCCTAAGTGTCGTGTGTATGATATTTGAGTTCGGGGAGTGCCAGTGCTAAAACGGGAGCAAACATCTTATCTGTGGAATCAAACCAGTGCATAATATGCTCATTGAACCTTAGCACGGAGCGAGCATGCAATGTGTATGTCAGAATTTTAAATCAACTCTCCAATAAATTGAACGCGAATATCTGTATCAAGACGCACGCTCCTTGCGTAGGCACAAGACTTACGATCGTCAGATCGAATTCTTCAGCGTCGTTGACTCCAGGTATCCGGGTCTTCCCTTGATTTATGAGGGGATAGTCCGAGATGCGGTTGCTTAGCATCGTTAATTCTGCAAACATCAAATCATCTGACATACACACGCACAGACTGGATCCAAATTCAGTCTGAAGCAAAGCAAGCAGTAGAAGGAAGGAATAGAAGAAATAGATGAAAAGATGATCCAGTAGTCGCAATCTGGACTCACATCTGTAATGTTCATTTCCTCGCCGTCGTCAACTCCCGGGATTGAGGTCTTGCCTTGAGCGACGATGTTGTAGTCGTTGATGTCGTTAGACAAAAAGCAGAGGGCTACAAAACGACACCAATAACGGTCACACGTGGTATTTGGTGCAATATAACTAGGGGTACTAGGCATGCAGTGGGACAACTAAAACGTATATTGGACATCTCGTTCGTTCACTAGCGAGATATCTGACCATTACTTGGTTATATGCAACGTAATGGCAAAGGACAACACATTGGATAATTTCTCCAAGGCCTTCGTTTTTTAGAAGGCGGAACTTACGTCGGTCAAAGTACATTCCTCTCCATCATCTACGTTGGGGATGGTAGTTTTTCCTTGCGATACAATGTGATAGTCATATACGTCATTGGACAGCATACACATTTCTAAATATTAAAATACACATCAATAAACGATTAAACACAAATAAGGATCGTGTAATTGTTTATGTCAAATATCTAGGTAAAGTCTTGTCTATGATAGTATTTATGTTGCTGATGTCCAATATTTCATGTTGTATAGTTAGGTTGCTGTAAATGTTTATAATTATCGATATACTACATAATAATGACATATTGTACTAAGTTACTTAAGGTTTATAGGTCTCTCCAAAAAAATATTTTAACACTCGTTAAACACATGTTTTACTAAATACTGTCCAAAATGGGATTCTCTGCAATAGCATGCTGCTACGTCATCCACGTATAGCGTATTATTGGTTGGATGATCATTTAGGACAGTGTTTAGTTAAAAATGCGTCTTAATATTTTTGGTAGTCATTCTAATAATGTTTATGAAATTTTCTGATTTGTGTTGTCGATAATTACCAGCAGATTGCAATAGTAAATAACATTACAGTAGTACTATTTAAATTATCCACTTCGGCTATATTCGTCAAGCTTCGGAAATCCGAATGCATGGTTAAAATATCTATATAGAGTTTCTATTATTATTATTTATCGTTTCGCTTAAATTTAGATTAGGTCAGCCAATTTAAAAATAAAAGTATAGAGTGTAAAGCCGAAGCGTATAATTTAAGTAGTACTACTGTACATTACTATTAAATTTCAAAAATTTCAAAAATATTTTAATACTAAGTATTTGAATCAAAACATCTTAACCCTCTTTCATTGAAATCACTTGAATGATAATAGTGAAAAGTAGACTTCTCTAAGATTTAGGGATTTATCTCAAACAAAGAAACAGATTTTCAAAGACTTGTTGTTCAAAGATTGTTTATAGTTTTTCCAACATTAAATAATTTAATCTATGCTTTGTCACATTAACAATATATAATATAGAAAGGTAAATCAATAAATGTGATTCAAACCACTTCTTTTATTTCTTTTATAAACTTTGTTAAGTTTCTACCAGTTAGTTAAACTTCATAATTTTCGTATGTTAGAAGACCTAACTCAAGAGATTATTATCACCGTAATTTAAGTGTAAGGATACATCGAGAGATCCCAACTATCATTATCATAAATAACATGATAATGAAATCATGTACATACCTTTAAGGCCAGGAACAGAGCCGGACATCATCTGGTAGAAGATGTGGTAAGAACGCTCAAGAGCTTGTTGAGAGATGACACGGGCTTTTTCTAGCAGATCTGGAATAAAGGATATTATCGTGTCAAAGTTTTATATAAAACCATATAAATCTAAGTTACAGATATTTTTATTACCAACGTTGTTGATGACAGTTGATTTATAGCAACATGTTATTCTAAAAGGCATATTCAATTTATTTAAAGATTTTTATTATTTCGTTTTATTAAAAAATGTTTTTAATAAACGTCGGGTAATAATCAACAGTACTTACAAATGAAAACAAATTTATATGGTAAATGATTTAAGAACAGTAAAACGCAAACAAAACCAACTTCAATTTCATTATTATGTCACATAAGACCTAGTGGCTCTGGGACCACTTCAGAAGTACGCTCTTTAAAAAAATAGAGTTGTTTTACAAGTGATAGAGAATTATAATATTATAATTAAAAATATGAAATGTGTGTTCCTTCTTTTTTTTCCTTCCTTTTTTTTAATTTAAAAACTTCCTAATTTTCTTAATTCAGTTAAAATCAGGTTTTACATTAATTAGTATTAGGTGAATTAAATATACTTACAGGTCTCAATATCCGCTCCGGCCAGTTTACCAGATGGTCCGAAGTGAATACGGATGAATTTACCCTAGGAAAGATAAGATCTCCATTATTTTTGTACATAAGTTAAATAGACTTCTTTAATACTAAAATATTATTTAATCACCTATAAATTAAATGGATATTATTCCGTGTTAAAAATATATCCTCGTGTTATGATTTAATTGTGTATTTTTTTCAGAATAACATTTAATTTAAATTCCTGTTAAGTGTAATAAAAATCGAAAATTACTTTAGATTTATAATTATTAACCTAATCATTAATTAGAATATATTTATTGCTATATATTATAGCAATTTCGTTTTGGATATAAAAGTAAAGTTATGTTTGTCAACGTATACAGAAGTTTTACTTTATCTATAACTAGTATAGTTATTATTGTCAAGTAGCATATTAATGTATATGTAAAAAAATGGTTTAATGAAATAAGAAATAATGTTTATACTTACGAAACGTGAAGAGTTGTCGTTACGCACAGTCTTGGCGTTACCAAAGGCTTCAAGCACAGGGTTAGTTTGGACGACCTGGTCTTCCAGAGAGCCTTTCTTCTCCTGGGTCGGGTCCTTCTTCTGCGATGCACCAACAGTGGCGAAGTACGCAATTACCTTCTTCGTGTTTTCAGTTTTTCCGGCACCAGACTCACCGCTGTTGGTTATTAGTGCTTTTATTAATTTCATGAACAGTTCATTATGTCAATGAAATTCATTTTAATTATCGTCCTGACATTAATTCTAGTCATTTAGCCTAATGCCTAGTTAATTTTGTGTTATTTCACTTTTGTTTGAACCTAAACTTATAGATCCACTATTAAATTTTAATAAATGTTTACCAGCAATTGTAATTTCTATATAATAAATATTGTCACCGGTATGATCTTGTATTTTTCTAGTTAAAAACAAGATTTTTAGTCACAACTTTGGGTTTTAAGGTATCGTTTTTAACGTAACCTACAAGTGAATCCATTAAAAAACGAAAGAGCACAAAAAAGTGGTAGAGAAGTCTTGGAAATGTTAAAGATATGATAAACAAATGTAAAGATTAAATTAAGACACAAAAGTGACCTGACCTAAGAATAATTAACGTCAGTTTTTTACTTTTAAATAAAACGTTTTATGGTGTGCGTTTTATAAAAATGATTAGATAGGAAATTTGAAAAGTTCAAATCCGAACAGTGTAGTGCTAGGTAACAAAACTTAGACTTTCTTCTTCTTACCTCGCAAGTATGCTCTTTCAAATAAAAAAAATCGGTTCAGAAGTTATGGAGAAACCGATTAATATTCATAAAAATATAGTAGTCCAACATCTACTACTTTGAATCGAACTGAATCTACTTTTCAAATTTGTTTGAAAAGGTAATGAAGAAATTACAGAATGCATTTTATTTATATGTAGAAAGTTTGTAGACTTAAAAAGTAGAATAGTGTTAACATTTATGAAAATTAGTTACTCACAGACACCAAACATTTGAAATGTTTGGTGTCTGTGAGTTTAGACAATGTTATATTTTCCTATTAAAACTGGTGCTTAATACAATTAAGCTTAATTAGTAACACAAAACAGGACTTACGTAATCAACATAGATTGATTCTCGTGGTTGGTTAACATGTTGACGTAAGCGCCATCGGAAATGGCGAAGATGTGGGGTGGCACTTCCGAACGACGCTTGCCTCGGTAAAGCTTGGCGCATCGTGTCGTGTACACAGGGAACCTCTTGTAGGGATTGATGGCCACACAGAAGAGACCCGAGTACGTCTATATCAAAATCAATCATTAATAACACTTGAAAAAAAAGCCAAACCGGGGTGACAGATCATAATATGTAGTTTTTGAAAATTCAACTTCAGAGCCTTTACTATGAGATGCTATCGATTGTCGATCGGCAATTTACGTATCGAAATCTATAGCGCTAATTTAGTTTTATAGTTACCAATTGCGGCGCTGTTCAGTTTTCATACAACTTGGGAAGATTCGACGAAACCTCATGGTAAGGGTTCATCTACTGTAATCTTGACTCATTAATTCTGCGAGTTTTAACATCTTTCATTTTTGGTGCTATTAAACAAACGTATGCCATGAAAACATTTATTTGTTCTGTAAATACTTGATATGAAAGGCAAAGAAATACATTTTCTTTAACCTTTTCACTAGTTACGTTAACTTTATGATCTGTCACTAGAATGATTTTATATTGATGACGATAAAGCATGGTGTCCTTTAATATTTTTTTTGAATCTCTGATTCTACATTTTTTTAAACAAAGATGCGAGACTTTTGTATTATCGTATTCCAATTTGTCATCCAAAAGAAAGCCAAAGCCACCAAAGTGTTAATTTACTTATATTAAAACGTTCGTGTGTTCAATTCACGAACGATAAGTTGATAAAATGGGTCAGACATTATTGTCAGTTAGTTGTTTATTATCGTTATACCTTTTACATTTTTTATTCTGTTGTTTTGTACTAGCACACAAAACTCATCTGTCAGAGCAGGAATTTGTAGTATTTTCCTAGTCACCAACATAAAAAATTTCTTACTTGCTACATTTTAACAGCTCATCATTAAAAACTTAAAATTATCGCATTAAGAATCTTATAAAATGTAGGCCGTAATGTGTGCATTTTATCTGATTACAGAATCCGAATTTTTTAATGTTACTGTCATTAATCCTTTTTTTATGATAAAAGATTAAGTGCAAGAACACAAAACTCATCCATCATAAAAGGCTTGAATTCTTAGTCGACAATATTTCACAAAATTAATATATTGTTCCTACGCATGTCTGATTTTATTTATTTTTTTCAGAAAAAATATTATAGGACACATTTAAAAACACAGTGAAATTCAATGATTCGATTTGTAACATTCTTATAATGCTTGATTTATACAAGCAACATAATTGATAGCAGTTTATTCATATCTGATATCGATATTGTGATATTTTTATGAAAAACGAAAGTAGAAAATCCAAGGATTTTAAATAGTTACCACAAAGTATTTAAAAAATGGAAATGTCTATTAAATAAAAAAGTATAATTGTTGTTCGGCATTTTTAACAATGTGATTTAAAAAGGTTCAAGACATAATCGACATAACCTTGTAGCGCTGCTACGGCGTAGCATTATAAGGATGTCAGTATACAAGCATGTATCAAATCAAACTTTTACACAGATAATATTCCTTATTATTTAACTCTGTGTACGTATCATAGCACATTTTTTGAATAACATGTGGTACTAAAAGCACGGCAGTTGAAATAATTTACTATAAAAAAAACATGTAACCTGAAAACAAAAGGAGCTAGGACATATTTTAATAATGTTTTAACAGCTCCAAAGAAAGGGAAGTTTTCAAATTATGAAGAGTATTTTAAATCAATTCTGATAAATGAAAACATTGAATGAAATGAAATCATAAACATATTTCAAAACTTCCCTTTAGAAGTACACCAAAAACTATTCTAAAAACAACAGAAAACGCTGGACGCTTCCGAGTCCGTTGACCGTCTTGTCCTGTGTAAAAGGGTTCAAGAACGGCTCTAGGATAGGTAGACAGTAATAAAAAAAAGGTAGAGCAATAGGAGACACGAAAAATAGGAAACGGAGATTCTAGAATTGTAATTAAATATATATATATATATGTTTTAAAATCATTATTTTATGACTTAAATTGGAAATATTGTAAAAAACAGACACTGCTGAATATTTTTTAATTAAATTATAAATAATCTTTAATATTTGATAAATCAAAGTGTAAATTAATGATGTAAATTGTATATGAATAAATAAGAATAGCCATTAGTTCTCTCTGCAGCTCCAATTGTCATAAAACTTCATACAAGTTCCAAAAATAAATGGTTGAATAAGTTTTAAATAGACGATCGTCGATCTTAATTCGACTTTATACAACTATATTTATATGATCATGATTGATATTTTAATTGCAAATTAATATCAATTGTATTGGAAGTCCTCCAAGGGTGTTCGGATGAAAGGAAAAAACATGCAAACTGCAACTCAGCAACTCCTGACACTGTCCTGACTTACGTAGATAAGTTTATGATAATATCTCTGCTTCAAGTTATACAAAACAGAAGCGTCGTTGAGGTATGTCAAGTTGGACATATCCTCACATTTTTCGTATTTAGGCGGGTTCACTTGTGCTACTAAGTCCTTTTTGAAGTCTTTTGTCTGTGGAAACAACACAATAATCAGTATTATAATAATGGTAAAGGCGCTTTTCGCGCCTACTTACATATATGAGTTTCGCATAGTATCGTTGTCGAAGATTGTGAAGTACAGCAGCCTCATTGAGGTATGTAAGGTCAGCCATGTCTTCGACTTTTTCGAATTTCGGCGGGTTAACTTGGGAGAGGAGGTCTTTTTTTAATGTCTTTTCCTGCTCATTAAAGAAATTAATTAATATCTGTTATCAATAAATGTTAATATTAATCACAGCACCTATATAGAAATATATAAATTGAAAAAAAGACAAACTTTCAAATGAAACCAACTACATTTCCTTTTTTTAAATAATAATTCCTTAGTAACCAAATAACCAAACATTGGCGAAATCTAACTACGCACGGTAGTTATAAAAGCCATAAAGAAAAAGAATAATATAACCAAATCGGTCAGTAAAACCAAGTTCTTAACCAACAAACACATTATCAAACTTTCGATCTTCTTGTATATCCATTCCATCCATTTTGTAATAACAGATTGCTTAATAATCGACATTCTTTATACATTATAATTATATCAGGTTGCTTCCGGATTTTAAACTGTTGCTGCAGCTTTACGAAAATTTGACTTATTTCTTAAGTCATTTTAAATTGCAGTTGCAGCTTTACTAAAATTTGGCTTATTTTTTATTGTAGTGTTTTTTTGTCTTTTGCCATGTGCTTTTTGTATAACTCAAGTAGTTGTAATTTAATTATCTATTGATCCTCATAATTACCTCGCCACCAGGGAGGCTGACGGTGACCAGGTCGCCCTTGGTAGCCTTAATTTCACCCTGCACGAAGCCCTCCTTCTCATCTGGTACCCAGCAAGCTTTCTTGCCATCGTAGGGCTTGCTTTGGTCGATACGCTTCTGTTCGAGCGAAACGAACAGGAAGGGGGTTGGATCGGGATCCTCGCCCTCTTGTACTTGCGGCTTCGGCATTTCGGAGGGCTAACGAGACTTTTGGGCTTGTTGAGACACGGGAACACAGCCCAGGAGCCTTCCTGAAGAACACACTAAATGTTAGACGAGTATTCCTTCGCTTCCAGCTAATAAAAAAAACCGTGCGTCTATTTGTAACTGTAACCCGAGTAGTAGCCGGTTTGGGAACTGTGCCAGCTCGGACGCCGTTTGCGTAATGCTTTAGTGCGCGCGTTTTTATTAGCTTATCCCAAACGGCCCTTCGCGGATGTTACGTCACAAGAATTCAATTTTGGAACAACGCCAACAGATTTGAACCGATCGTGGATTGTTGTTTATTGTCTTTTATGGCAATGGTTGATGGTAAACTGCTTTATTGATATTCCATTTTTAAATTATGATTTGAGTCAAATTAAAAAAAATGTTAATGTTAAAAATAAATTTTGATGGTTATTTTTAAATATTCACTTGCAAAATAAAATATATAGTCGATTCTGATTAATGCATTAACAATATGCAAAAATACTTAAATCATAATTAAAAAGTGAGTTGTAAATTATTGGCTCTCTAGAATTTTATTTACATATCTTGTTAATATTTAAAATTGACATGAACTAATTAAAGTTGAGATAAACTAATTAAAATTGACATAAACTAATTAAAATTGACATAAACTGAATTTCGTTTAGATTTTCGCTTCAATGGCACTGAAGGTCTCGTTTCCAACAATCCATCACCATATCAATAAACAAACGGGAACCACTTGCACACTTGCAAAATCCAATCCGTTAATCAGCTGGCGTCCTTCGACGTCACTTAGACACTCGCGATACACTTGCACAGGACGCACGGGGGACATGCGTGCGTACTTACGTTTCAAGCCGTTCTGACCGGTGGCGGGGAGTGTCATTCCTTTATATACCCGCAACACGATACCACCGCGCCCGATCACCCCATTTTAGGTGGATACTCGCCTGCCCAGCATCTACTCTTTCAGTCGAGCTTACCTTTCACTTGGACGGACGCTACCATAGACGCACCATCTGTTCACATTGAAGATATGTATGACTATGGAAGCTGAGATTTATGAATTGAAAATTATATCTTAGCTTCAAAAATTCAAAACAGGTTGATATTTTTCAGGTTATAAATAAATCGGAACCCTAAACATTTAATTTTCATAATCTTTGAATTTTATGACTGAAATGGCTACTAATAACAATAAATAAAACGTAAAAATTGTATATTGTACTAGAATTTTAATAGTCGTTATTTTAATACAAATTTGAATTTCGAATTATTGTATAAACGAATTCGAAATTCAAATTTTTTAGTCAAACAGTAAAATGCTGAAAATAAAATATTCAAAATGTATTTTTTTAAGAAATAAAAAGCAGATCGTGTAAAATAGATATATTGTGTAAAAGTAGCGTGAATTCCAGAATCTGGAATATCACTCGACGAACATTCGCACACTAATGAAAATGAAACGGCTAGATATCCTGTTATATACGAAGCGATAGCAGATCTACAATATTTCACTTATTTACAAAACAGGATGTTACTGCATTGCTGAGAATTTTTACAATTATTTTTAATTGCAAATATTTTCATCAAATATTTTACATTTCTCCTTCTTTTTGTTTTTTTTAGCTTCTGTGGTCTGGGTCCTCTATATGGACCTCGACCCTGAAATGGGCTGTCTTTCTATCAATTCTTAACAGACGAGTATAAGATGAATGGGTTATTATCAGAAATATTACTTATAGCTAAGTGTTGTGCAGCAACTTACCTGTGCTTGGAACCAGAAAGACAGTGTAGTGTTCCAGTTCCAATTTTTAAGGTTAGGGTTGTCACTCGCCCTACCGGATCCTGCACGCTACTATATAGCAAAGCTTAGCTTTAGCTTCTATATTCTTATCATTCTCCTGTAAGGTTGGTAACGCACAATTATTGTGTTAAGTATCAACAGATACTTTTATGACCAAGCGATTGTTTGCTTGTTTGCATGCGTATTGCCTTCCTATGCTATGAAAATAGTTGCGGCTAAAATGTAAAATTTAAAGTTTAAAACAAACTTCTATTACGTGGTAAAAAAAACTAAAACATTAATAATATCTTAACCATTTAAAAAAATATATATTAAAAAAATGTTGACGTCTTACATCGTCATAATTTTTATTTTGCAATCGCAATGTATATGGTTTTTCTAAAATCCATCACCTCCATGGTCTAGCAGTTTGGTATTGCAAATGACCTTATGAGGTCTCAGGTTCAATTACGGGTCAGGAAACAAAAAAAAATATTTTTTCAATTTTGTAACAAAAACAACGTTTCGCGGGATTGGGTATGTGGCCTTGGCGGTAGGCTTACCACCTATCGCATTCTGGGTCTTAATGCCTTCGGCTAGGCGCAGGTACCCTGTTTGCACCTCTGCCTACCAGATATATATGCCTATATACCTGAGATAATGTCGTGAAGATATTGAAGATACAAAAAAGCCATTATCTACATCGAGACAAGTGAAACTAAATAAAAACTTATATCAACCTAAATAATTTGAGGCCTAATATCCCGGCCTCAGGTTGGCAACGCACCATTACCACCTTTGGTGTCTCTAGGCGGCGTGAATCTCGCACCATCAGGAAATCCGTCTGCTTGTTTACCTTCCATTATTATACAAAAAACTAAATTGAACATTTTTAATAATACCCGACCAAACCCACGTGTAATGTGCCTAAGTAACATGTCGACCACGTCAGCTTTCAAACAAAAATTAACAATGTCCATTAGTACGAACGTACGGAAAGAAAGAAAACACACAGACACATTAAACTTATAACACGTCTTTTTTCCATCGGGTAAATATATTTGCTTCAGTCTAAACATAATTGGATAAAAGGAAAATAAATGAATTGTGTTCAAAAATTTAATTGAATAGAGATAGTTCTGATCGAGAATAGAGATACTTCAATTCAAATTCAATATACATTCTGTTGCCGACGTTTGGTCTTATTATGATGTCATTTGACATTTTACATAATACTTGTACTTTTCATCAAATACTGGTGTGCTATCATACTAATATAATAAAGAGGAAAACTTTGTTTGTTTGTTTGTTTGGTTGTAATGAATAGGCTCAAAAACTACTGGACCTATTTTGAAAATTTTTTCACCATTCGAAAGCTACATTTTTCACGAGTGACATAGGCTTTGTTTCATCCAAATCGGTATAGTAGAAGCCAAGTTACACACGCGAAGCTGCGTGAAACTGCTAGTATATTATAAAAATCATCATTATTGAACATTTTTTAAATTGAAATGTATTTTTTTGAACATTTATCTAAAAGTACCATAATGTTTTTTTTTTCATTTTAGCTGCGACTAGACCGATTTTAATGAAACAGTATTTTATTTTTAATAATTCTTCACCTCATAGGTGGAAGTACCTATGAGGTTTCCTTTATAACAATGCAAACTTTTTATTCTGTTGTTATTGTAAAACCTTTATATCCAGGTAGAGGTAGAAGGTAGAGTTTTGCTACAACTTTCAGACTCACCTCTTTCTTACGCTACTACGTCCAGTTTATTTTTTTGTATATGGGTTAGCCGTTACCCTTGTCATGAAGCTTAATATCCAAGACTCAGATTGGCCACACATCATTACCAGCACAACACAGAGCATGAAATATATTACAAACAATAGAAAAATGTAAGATTATAAACTACTTTGTAAAATGAGACAGTTAAAATAAAAAGGAATAAGAAAATGAAACTGTGTTGAATAGTTTATAAATGTATCCAGATATGTGACCGCCTCATTGGTCAAGTGGTTAGCGGACATGCCTAACTCCACCAACTTAACGCGTGGCTCGGGTTCGATTCCCGACAGGGACAAGCATTTGCATGATGAACATTTATTTGTCTGCATTTCTGGGTTTCGGTGTTTATTAAATGTATCAAGGTATCTATATATGTATTTCTAAGTATTAGAATCGTTGACTAACAACCATACCACAAGCGCATAATTTGCTTACTTTGGGGTTAGATTCAATTAGTGTAACTTATTTAGGGATATTTTTAATCATATATCAGAAATAGCAAACAGAATTAAAAAAAATGTTATTGATGTATAAGGTCCAGAAATAAGAAAATATTTACTATGTAAGAAAATAACAAAACTGTGTAAATACTTATTTCCCGTCAGCAAGTAGAAGGATGGGTGTTCATTTTATAGAAGAAAGATATGAAGAATGAAAAAATACTAAAGTAGGTATAAAGCACGCGACGGTGCGAGGTCAGTATGTTTTGTGTCTATTGAATTCATTTCTTTTTAAAAATCAGTTCGCAAATAGCTTCGAAATTCTTGTTAAAAAACTTTTTATTTCTTAAAAAATATTTGCAGTGTTTTACATCCGACTAACAAATATGCGAGCGTTTTTGTGAACAAGAGCTGTTGAGTTACGGGAGTTTCAATCTAGACGAATTATATCTCAGGAATTAAAAATAGTTTTCTCTGGCCAGTGAACCTGGAAGCAGAGATAGTTCTCTACCCGAGTTCTTTTTATTTTGACTTGGGCATCGGCCAAACCTGAAAAAAATACTAATTTAGAAAGAAAAATGTAACGTGTCGACTCGAAAATACTTTTTTAAAGAGACGTCGAAAAAAGGTTGTATGTATATGTATGTAATTCTTTTTAGGAGAAAAGGGGGAAATGGGAGTCACTTAAGCGATTCTTAAAATAACTAAAAAAAATATTGTGCTATATTTATCAAAATAATTTGCTTACATACTCTAACTAATTGTCTATCAGTCTCAATTTTATTTTTTCATTTGGAATTATACTTTGAAAAAATTGAAGTTTTTAAAAAATATCATCCTTGACCACCATTGCCCTGACATGCGGGTAATTGTAGTCAGCCTGTAGGACAATGAGGGTCAAGGTACCAATTATTATATTCAGCATCTGTCGCCCATGTAGCCCTCAGGAGAATCCTATCCTATGCGTGGGCCCGCAGTCCGCAGGGTATGCATCGGTACCACATTTCGTTGTTAAGGCCAAATTCGGAGCAGATCAAACAAATGTTGCTAGACTCGTCTTCGTTGTCATCACATACCTATATTACTTAGTCTGGCCATAAATACTGTTACACTTAAAAATAAAAAAATATTACATTTGAATTTCGAATCTGTCATTTTTATACGATTGTTCATTGTGTTTTCTCA
>NJDD01003309.1:0-19108 GCA_002245505.1 Calephelis nemesis | reverse complement strand
ACGCATCTGTGATACTCCTGGTGTTGCGGATGTTAGTGGGCGGAGGTGATCACTTTCCATCAGGTGACCCACCTGCTCGTTTGCCTCCTCTTCTATAAAAAAAACTTGTAAAATACTTTTATGTAATATATTACATACTATATAATATACTACAATATACAACACTACTTAAATTTTTGTATTTTTTTGTTTTGATGTATCTACTTAGTATTTTAGTCAACTAAACCTATGATTATAAAATTTTCTTAGACAAAAAGGTTGTCTAGAAGATCGGTTTGTTTAGAGATAACACATCCTTTTATGTACCACAAACTATAAATAATGAAAAAAAAGTATCTTCACGCCCATATCCCCGAAGAGGCACAACCAGGGCACCCACGACGAAGACACTAAGTCCCACAATGTGATAGGTGGCAAGCCTATCGCCAACCGGGCACGTTTCCAATCCCGACCAACATTTTTATTCTTTTTGTTGGCCGACCCGGGATTCGAACCCGAGACCTCATGCAGTCAAGTCCAACACCCGGACAGCTAGACCAGAAAGGCGATATAATTAATATTGGTTTGTTTTTGCTTTGTTGTAAGTTTTGTTTTTCATTTTATTTAGCAGGTTTACGAACGTTTAAATACAATTTAAAACAAAAACATTTTACATGTTAAATACTTAATATAATGAAGAGCTAATTGTATCAAACAATTGAAGGTACCTCGAAAGTGTTATAATAATGTGAAAAAGGCAAAGAACGAACGAACGAATTTTTTTATGATAATGGAAGGAAGCAGACGGATTTCCTGATGGTAAGAAATTCACGCCGCCTAGAGACCACAAAGGTGGTAATGGCGCTTTGTCAACCTGAGGCCGGGATGTTAGGCCTCACGCAAATGTAAATTTATCGGCTACCTTACCCTCCAAACCGTAACACGTTAAAGGCAGGTGTTGGACGTTACGGTGGCAGGAATAGGTAAGGCGGTGGTACCAATCCGGGCGAGTCGCTGCGAAAATCTACCACCTAGTCAGATGTCACGGTGTTGGTAACGGTAAGCCTATGCTCGCCTTTTACGAGCTGACTGGCAGGAAGGCATATGGTCTATTCTGCAAAGGAGCCCGGAACAACACGGGGTATTCATTCATTCGTAAATATACACATACTTATACATTAAAATTTTAGACCTCTTCTAAATCAATTCTATATATTAATACGTGATGCCAAAACTATGGACCCCTTTAAACGAAAATTGCGCGGACGCAGGAGCATACAATTTGGCACACTTATAGTTTATGTGTAGGAGAAGTGCAGACCGCTGATATTTTTGAATAATAATGCTTATAAAATACATTAAACTACAATAAAAATAAAATACAATAAAACACCACCCACACTACGATGCATTTGACACATACAAACAAATATATTGATGATAACAATAAATAATCACAGATATTCAGGAAACAAAGCGTTCTTATCAATAAGATATTAAAATTTGTTATGGTCTAATTTCGACCAATGGGCGACCACTAGAAAATATAACTACACAAATTGGTTTTGCAAATACACTTGGTTTTATTGCAGAAACGCAGGTATCAAGGGTAGACTATTATAGAAAGGTCAAAGTGAATAATATGTGGGTTTGTGATTCAAATGAACAGTGGAAAATTTAATTCTTAATGAACGAATAAACTATAAATTAATTAAAGTAACATAGTGCTAAAAGTAATTGAGTATCTAGTGTAAACATGTCAGATACAACTCGATGGTCACGTAATGTGCAATAAATGTTCTTAACTGCAATTAAATTGGAGAGATTACTTTCGATATATTTCATCTGGATCAGGGTTAATCTATGTTTAGTTTTTGATCTATGACGTTTATCGTTACGTTTATAGTGACTTTAATTTTATACTAAAGTGATTGTAAGGCATCAAACAAATAAAATAAATAAATATAGATATCTCTGGACAATTTACACGAATGGAATCTAACTCTTTGTATTCCAAAGTAAGCAAATTATATGATTGTGTTATGGGTGTTAGTCAACGATACTAATACATAGATAAACTTAAATAGATACCAGAATATATTTAATAGACACCCAGACCCGGAAATGCAGACATCTAAATGTTTATCACACAAATGAGTGCCCCCGTCGCGAATAGAACCCGAGCCTCGCGGTTGGTCGGTGTAGTTAGGCGAGTACGCTAGCCACTCGACCGACTCGACTCATAGCAATTAGTGAAGTAGGGTGAGAAAACACTAACGTTTTAAGTTTGAATTATTCTATCTAGTATTTAAGACATTTTTAGGTCACGAGGTTAAGCTCATGGTCGTGATCCAGTATGGAGAATAGATCACATTTTTTAACCCGTGTTGGTCCTGGTGACCTGTGTAGAATAGACGATCTATTTTACTGACGCGTTATGGCCTGGAGGATAGTGTAGCTATATAATATAGGTAGGCTCTTCATTAAGTCTATCAACAGCCAAAATAAAAACTTAAGTTTTAAGGAGTTGAACCCGCTTTATCCGCATACCTACTAGTAGAAAAGAACGGATTTTTAGCACTTTTTCTACTAGCGAGATACACGAAATTTCTGTATCTACTTATCCCTTCCGACACAATCTTTGACCGTGCAAGTTGCTCCACACAAAGAAAATATAATCACAACAGCACTGTGACAGCACTATACCAACATTGGTGTTGTAGATAATGGCCCGATTATCCGTTTTTTGACTTTTGCAATCGACCCAAAGAAATAATTTATTATTTATAAACTTATCAAAAGTCTTTATACATCATTAACTCTATGACAAATCTGGTATGCGGAGAGCTGTCTCTGAGAGGAAGCGATGGCAAGACTTCGTAGTACGTTTTAGATTATTAATTTGTTAATCCCTTATAGTCCAAGATTCACGACTCCAAATAAGCCAGACTTTGGTCATTTTATAAAAGTTAAAAATTTCTCATCAAATCCAAATTGTCACCTAAAAAGATAAAGTAACACTAAAGTAAGAAAAATACATGATTGTTATAAGATGTTAGCCAACGATACCGATAGAAATAATTAGATAAATGCCACGATAAAAATACCTAAATAAACAAACCCAGATCCAGTTAAGCAGATATTTAGATGTTGTTCATTGGTAAGTAATTATTAATTCATTGGTAAAGTAGGATCTGTGGGGCTGCTATCAAATATAATCGCTTAGACTTTAGCAGAAATAGAGTAGCAAATGCCTAATAAAATAGGTTTTAAAGATAAAACTGTGAAAAGTTTCAATTTAGTTAAGAAAAATCTCCTTGTGCTTATGTTCTAATTGTTAATGAAGTTTAGCATTTGTATACTACCTACCTAGACTACTACTACATACCTAGAAAAATTAAATTAACTTAACTTAAATTAAATTAACCTAAAGTTTGTAGGTGTTTCAAACAAAAGTTTTCTTTCCAAGATAAATAAATGTCTCCATAATAAGTAAAAAATGCGATTTTTTAAAGAAAATATAACACATTAAACTTAACAATAAGATAAAAGCAAGTTTACATTTTATTTATAAACCTTTAACACTCTCTTCCTGTCAAAGCCACAATAGCTTCATAGCCCCTTAGTTTCTACATGTTCTGTAAACAAACGCCGTCAAAATTTTCAAGTTTTAAAAAAGACTGCTGTCTGGACATATTAGGATCCAGGTCTTAGGAAAGTACACATTTAGTTATTATAATTTGACAGATTTATAACGCTATTGTAAAATAAAGACAAATTACTGACATGCGCAATTAATATTATATTGCTGTGAGATTTGAGTGACGCTTATGGCACTAGTAAAATAGTGTACATAAATAATAGATAAGTGTGTTGTGATAATAATAGGTGCAGATGGAAATAAACAGATATTTCGGGAATAATCTATTACACAATTGTTTGCAATCATTTTATTAACCATATATGGTTTTATTGCCATACATATAAAACCACAATATAAAACATATAAAACCAAAAATACTAAATAAATAACCCGTGAGTACAGTTGGAAAAGTAGCATAGGGTGTTAATCTTAAATATAGAATATTGAAGCGGCCCGGTACGTGCTTTACTACGTATATGACAAAGAGTATTATAATATAGGATGTATATGACCGCATGAATGACATAACACAATAAAACAAAAAAGGAAAAAACAACTGAAAAAGGTTTCAATATGACAGCACAATCCCCATATGAAAAAAGTTTCAATTTGACTGAAAAATACCCATTACCAAAATGGTCCACCATTTATTTAACTCATTTGTTACAAAAAATGTGATAAATGAAGAACCGCTCAACCGATTTTATGCAATCTTCACATAAACCATCGACTAAATAATCCGAAAACAGCCTAAAACTTTGGTTTGGATAGGCGAGCCCGTTATTGACAGTTTTTAACAGTACTATTTTTTTAGAACTTTTCTACTACATTTACTGCTGTTCTACACGAATTGTCGTATTGAGAGGAAGTACATCAACTTTACTAATGGCCATCAACAATTGCTGAGTATCCTAACGTAATTGTCTTAAAGAAAAGGTATCTTCACGCCCATATCCCCGAAGAAGTAGGCAGAGGCACAATCAGGGTACTCTTAACTAGCCGAAAACACAAACTCCCACAATGTGATAGGTGGCAAGCCTATCGTCAACCAGGCACATGTCCAATCACACAACTGTCTTAAGCGCAGTAAAACAAATAAAATCAAATTTATAATGCCCGCCTGGAATAGCTTGAAATATCGACTATCTGAAACTTTTTAATCAAAAGGAAATGTTCGTTTAAAATCGCAAATGCTTTGGCTATTTAAGAATTCTTAATCAAAATAAACATGAATCACCGCCGGCATCAAGCGACGAAATCTGGAGCGCTTGGTGAATGATGATTTATTAATTCCTTCCTACAACTTGCACCTGCTAAATTCTGTTCGCAAAATGAACATAATCTAACACATATGACTCATACGTATACATTTAACCGTCGGTTTATTTTTTTGTTGAAGTGAAAACTATTTTTGGAATTGGTAAAAACTTCTAAACTCGCGTGAGATCGTCAGATCGAAAATTCGTAAGACGGCACAGGGCGCTTGCGCGAATATTCGTGTTGTCATGTTTGTGTACGATAGCGCAATAAATAAATACTGTATTCTACCACATAAATAATGATACTTTTATTTCGTCGAAAGCAATTCGTTCAAAATTGTTCCCTAACCTTTTCAAAATATCAAAAATGCATAACGTTAATATTCAAGTTTTCACTTCTGCCGGCCCTCTTAGAGTACAACATGTCGTTTTCTTTTTTTATAGATTTTGGCGACTTTTGCAAAGTTGATATGAAATGCCATGTTGAGATTACATACTCATAACATCCCGGCCTCAGGTTGGCAACGCGCCATTTTATTGATTTTATAGAACATTGAACATATATAAAACATTAATTTACAAATTGAAATTGTACATAAACGACTGCTGTAGATAAAAACTGAGTCGCGGACACTTACGCCCTCCTCCTATATTGTCACCTTTGGTTTGGTTGGTTTGTCACCTTTATTATCTATATATTGTCACCTTTGGTGTCTCTAGGTGGAGTGACTTTCTTACCATCAGGAAATCCGTCTGCTTGTTTGTCATCCAATATCATAAAAAAATTAAATGGATGTCTATGTTACAGCTTTTACTGACTCGAGGATTTATAGCATCTTTGCCTCTGCCTTGCGATCCAGAGTTGAACCTAATTTACGAAGTCTCGGATTCGATTCCCATATCAAGGAACAAAAAATAAATAAAAACAGAAATACACTTTAGTCAAGAAATACAAATTAAATCTAATCAAAAAGTGAGAAAATTATGTACTTGTACTATCTTAAATAGATACCAGAAAAAAAAAACAGCCACACAAATGCCTGCCCCCTTCGCAAATTGAACCCGAGCCTCGCAGTTAGTAGGTGTACCTAGGCGTATACGCTAACCCCAACGAGGTGGTAAAATAATGTGTTTTTCCAATTTTCTATTAAAAGCAGGGATTGGGTATTTGCCCCGCTGGCGATAGGCTTCCCCCCTATTACATTGTAGGGCTTCGTCTCTTCGGCCAATCTTGAGTGCCCTAGTTATACTTATATCTTCACTTTTCAGCAAGCTTAAACTAATATTTAAATTTAATTTCAAAATTTACAGCAGTTTTAAGCGATTATTTGTTTTTAGAAATTAATAGCGGCCCAGTACGAGCTTCGCTACGTATCTTTAAACTGAAATTGAATAATTCGTTGACCGCATGAATGACATAACACTACAAAACAAAAAAGTAAAAAACAACTGAAAAAAGTTTCAATATGACAGCACAATCCCCATCTGAAAAAAGTTTCAATTTGACGGACAAATACCCATTAACAAAATGATCCGCCATTTATTGAATTCATTTCCTAAAAAAATGTGATAAATGAAGAACTGCTAGACCGATTTTGTGCAAACTTCACATAAACCGTCTACTAAATAGCCCGAACAAAGCCTGAACATTTGGTTTTCGATAGGTGAGTCCTTTCTTGAGTTATAAAATTACAACGAAAAGTAAGAGAGATATGAGTTATACCTATGTTTGCTGAAATTTCAGGTCATTTGTGTAATCTTCTTCATCATATATATGTACATATAAGAAGAAATCATCCATAACGACGTGATCGTCAAGGTAAGTGAAAAATATAAGCATCATTAAGTATAACTCATAAACATTAGTCGGGTCATGATAAATTATAATGGGATCACCGCGAAATCATGTCTTATTTTTACAAAAAAAAGAACTGTCAAAATCGGTTGGCTGTTGACGGAGTAATCGTGTAACAAGCATACAAAAAAAACATTTGAAAAAATACATATTATAGGTAGTTAAATTGAGAATCTCCTTCTTTTAAAGAATTTAAAACCCGGAAAAATAAGATAGAAACAATATAGGAATGACAGAAACGTTTTATTTTTTTAATTTAGAAGTTTATTTCTTAGCGTCATTTAATGAAAAAAGAATTATGATTATAAAAATAGGTAATATACTTGCACAAGCATAAATTATACAAAAATAAAAAGATAAGTCTCCAAAGTTTTTTTTTGTCTTTTTAATAGGTTATTTTAGATTATGCGAAGCTGTAAGAGCATCTGAGAAATAAATAGGTACTTAAATCTAAAATGCCTGGCACAAGATTGTAAAAACGTTAGAAGCTTGATACCGTGATGATGGATATGGGAACCAATAACCTGTCACTAGCGCATGAGAGTGAGAAAAGTAGGGAAATGAGTTGTGAATGGCGATGGACTCATTATACCGTCAGACATACATTCAGAATGTATGTCTGACGGTATACTTTTCAACCGAAGAAAAAAGGAGGAGGTTCTCAATTCGACCCGTGTGTTTTTTTATATGTATGTTACTCAATTATTCCGGTGTTTGTGGATGGATTTCCAAAACTGTTTTTTTAATTGAAAGCTTATACTCTCGCGGTGGTCCCATTATAATTTAGTCCAGGTCTACATGAGGAAACTACATAATATGTTCCAAATTTGAAGTCGGTTTTTTGCAGTTTTACTGCGATTAAATTATTACTGTCGTCATTTTATGTAATTTTTAAATACTCTTCACGCCGAGTAACCTCTGTTTTCTGGCGGTCCGGCGTGACTTCTTGAGGTCGCGGGTTCCATCTCCGAGACGGACAACTGAAAAATTTAAATGTATATTTTCAAATACAAATAATGTTACCCGGGATTGGATATGTGCCCGGTAGGCGATAGGCTTGCCACCTATCACATTGTGGGACTTAGTGTCTTCGGCTAGTCGTAGGTGCCCTTGACGTACCTTTGCCTACCTATTCGGGGATATGGGCGTGAAGATACTTACTTTATTTGTTTACTAAGTTCATCTTTGGTGTCTACAGGCCGTAAAAATATTACTAACGTTAGCGAACACGCCTAACGCCAAGCTATAGACACTATAGATGTTGTAGGTGCGTTGCTCGCAGCTTCAACTTAGTAAACATTGTCTAAAATAATATCAAATACACTAATTACTAAAACTGTAGATATTTGGCAAAGGTGCACGATGTGAAATTTTTGTTCTGCATCCAAAATTCCATTTGGCATTTGCGTCTGAAAAAAAAAGGCTTGGCTCTGTATTTGTAAGATTTTTTTTACAGTTGTTATAGTTGTTTTTACATACGATAAAAAGGAGGTTCATGGTTTTACCAGCTTATGTATGTGACATCACTCGAAACTCAAATACTACTCAATCGTATTATGTGACATGTCAGAAAATATGAAGTACTAGCTGTTACCCGCGGCGTTGCCCGCGAGGTTAGCAGTCCCAAAGGAACATTTTTTCGGGACAAAAACTATCGTGTGTGTAAATCCAAATTAACATCTATGTGTGTGATAAATTTAATGTAAATGAGGTGAGTATTTTTTGTGTGAAGGAGTAACAAACAAACTTTCGCACTTATACTAATATTTAATAAACACCAAGGCCCAGTAATACAGACATCTAAATGTTTATCACACAAAAGCCTGCCCCCGTCGGGAATTGAACCCACGCGGTTATTTGATGGAGTTAGGCGTGTGCATTACCCTCTCGACTATCGAAGAGATCAAAATAGATAAAACGATGGGAAAATTATTCCTTTATTTTATTTATTCCGTTACTCCCAAAGGTGAAGAAGTTTATAAATTTCACACGTGTGTTACAAAGTTTAGATAATGTACCATCTAAACATCACTAAGGTTAAAAAATAAGTACGTCATCATATTTCTAAGTTTAGTAACTTTTTATTTAATTTTTTAATTTTTACTCTCAACCTCGTTTATTTTTTATTTTCATTATACATTTACTTAAAGAATGTAAGCTACGTAGTCGCCTCTGTGGTCTAGCAGTCCAAGTGTTGGACTTGACTTCATGAGGTTCAAATCCCAGGTTGGGCAACAAAAAAGAAAATGTGGTATATCCGATTTTCTAATAAAAAATGTTGACCGGGATTGAAATATATGCCCGGTTGGCAGTAGGCTTGCCACCTTTCATATTGTGGGATTTACCTAGTGTCTTCAGCTAGTCGTAGGTGGCTTGGTTATGCCTTTGCCTACCTCTTCGGGGATATGGGTGTGAAGATACTTTTTTTATAAGCTACTTGCTTTCTTACTAAGACAATAGAATTTTTAATGGCTTATGTGTTGCCAATTTTATAAGAGTGTCAACTAGTACCCGGATTTAATCCCCGGGTCGGAAAACAAATAAAAAGAAAATGTACTTCAATTGTATAACAAATATATTGTTGCCTGAGATTGGATATATGTTCGGTTGGCGATAGGCCTAGCTAGACCTATCATATTGTGGGACTTGTCTTTGGCTAATCGTGGGTGCCTTTATTCTTATAAAATGTATGATTAAAATAAACAAGGTTGAGAATAAAAATTAAAAAATTAAATAAAAAGTCACTAGACTTAGATATTGGATACCGTACCTATTTTTTACAAACCTTAGTGATTTTTAGATGGTACGTCATCTAAACTTTGTAACACACATGTCAAACTTACAGATTGCTTAATCTCCAGCATTACTGGGGCTTGGTGTTTATTAAATTTATTATGTTGTCTAGCCTTTGCTTACCGCTTCTGGGATATGTAACTACTACCCGGAACGCGGCTTCTCACTGAGAAGATCCGGTGAAAAAAAACTCAGCGGGCTTTTCTTTTTTCTTATAAATCTAAGAACTAAAAATATATAACATATGTAATTTGTATGAGGCAATCAATCCCAAGCATTTCTATCTTTTAAACATTCTGAAATCTTATAATAACCCATGAATTTATTACATTTTTTTAAATGAAAAGTCTGTATTAGTCGCTTCTCGAGCGAATATGCTCGGGAAGTTTATTGTAAAAACGTATACATTGGCCCATTAAAGAATAACTAATTCTGTGGAGATGCAATCTCTGTGGTATAGCGGTACGGCGTCGAACATGACTTTTTGAACCTGGGAAGGTTCAATCCCCGGGTCGGGCAACAAAAACATTTAGAATCTATGTTTTCAATTTTCTAATACAAAATCACGTTGCCAATCCCAGGACATGTGCCCGGTTGGCGTTAGGCTTGCCACCTATCACATTGTGGGACTTATGCCCGATTTCACCAAGAGCCCCTATATTTTAGGGGACTTTTAACGTGATTTAGGGGACTGTTTTATATGGAAACAGTCCCGTAAGAAACGTTAAAAGGTCCCCTAAAGTATAGGGGCTCTTGGTGAAATCGGCCATTAGTGTCTTCGGCTAGTCATGGGTGGCATGGTTGTGCCTCTGCCTACTCCATCAGGGATATATGCGTAAAGACACTTACTTGTTACTTTTTTTGAAGTAAAAAACTTCTTTAGTGGCAACACACTTTTTTTGGAATGGGTAAAAACTTCTAAACTCGCGTCAGATCGTAAGAGGCGCAGTGCGCATGCGCGAATAAGATGGCACAGGTCGCTTGCGCGAGATCTAAAATAAAACTTAGATTCATTGCTGTGTTTGTATTGCTTAGTTATTTCCGAAGAGTATAGGATGCGCAATGAATAATACCAGTACGAGTAAGTGTAAAACAATCGTAAAAAAAACAGTTTGTGGTAGATAAAATAGATATTAGTTAAGTAAAACATGTTTTAATTTGTTTGCGACTTGTAGGTGTATTTATATTAAAGTTTCTCAGTTAATAGAAATTTCAGAACAACATTGTGAAGAAGTTTAGCTGTTTTCGAAAAAGGAAATAATAGTAGAAGGAAAATCGATATACACATTTCAATTATATTGAATTGAATTATGTATAAGTTCGAAAAATTAAATATTTCCTCATATAGCATACGTAATACTATTATAACTGGCCGAGGTAAATTATGAAGTGGCCGTACTAGTAGGTAGCGTTACTGAAGTTTCATGGCTTAACACAGAGTACTAAGAGGTAGCTACTAATAGTACTAATACCGTGTACTAGTACATTTTACGGATTGTACGATTCCAGTGCAAACCCAAAAATGTCCGATTAAGTACAAGACTATTGTATTATACCACATAAGTGATAGTACTTTCATACTAATAATTAAAGCAATTCGTGCCTAACTTAACCATTCCAAAATATCAAAAATGCACAACGTTAATATTTAAGATTTCATTACTGCCGGCACTCCCGGAGTGCAACCCGTCTTTTTTTCCTCTTATTTTAATAATGTACGCCACAGTTTTTCTTAAAGCTTATATTTCTATCTAAGTTGTAACACATCCGGTATGTAAAGAGATAAACTAAAGTTAAATATTACGCAAATGTCACGTTTCGTATCCGCCATTGTAATAGGAATTTCGACCCACATCTGCACCGATCTTTGTGAGGATAAATATAGACCAGCTGAAATAGTCGGCAGGGCATGAGACCGATATAGACTGGTGCGTTTCGTTTTGTCGTCAACGCTGGCGCTACCGATTTTTATCAGCCTATTATTGTCCTGACCGTTTGGTTCTTTTCAGTGGCTCCTATAGGTGTAATATATCCTGTTATATCGGCTTACTACTATTTTATTTGTTTCATTGAAGTCTGTAATCTAATTTTGAAAAAAATATTAGCCCACTGAGTTTTCGCCGAATTAACTATTTTTTTTTATTTAATTAATTTTTAACTAATTATATAAAAGCAGACCAGTGTGCAAGATAACATTAAAATGACCGTTTGATTCTTTTCGGTAGCTCCTACAGGTGTAATATATCTTATTATATCGTAGAAGCATACATTTGTTAAAGGAAGTGAATAATTGAAGTCTTTTTTCATTTCTTTTAATTTTGAAAAAAGACACGCCCACTGAGTTCTTTTCGGATACATAGAAGATGTGGTCGCGTTTTCGATCTGGTGGTAGTTTATAAAAAAATTAAAATGTCGACGTGCATAAGTATCAATAGTTATGGTCCATGTGAAAAAAGATTTTTCTGATTCTGATTCTACAGCTTCGTCCTTACCTTTTTTAAACTAAGAGTATCATACTGTTTTTTGAATTTAATGTAAACTAATTGAATAAAAAACAGACCAGTGTGCAGTAAACATTAAAATCAAAAACTTTCAATAACCTCTAACTTCAATAATGTAGGTAAAAAATACATAAAAACCATTTCAATGACATTATATTTCAAGCAAAAAAAATACGCATAGAATCATATCACGCAATTCATCCGTTGTTATGTGAGGTCAAAAGTTATGATACCGTAGAAACACAATGATGTAAATTTTAATAAAAAAAATATGCATTACTTATAAAACTCTTGATTTAGTTCAAATGTAAATTTGATCGTCTCTGAATCACTACTTAAGGCCCCATACTCAGTCAGCCAGAAGTGCCAATCACCACTCCCCCGTTCCATGATTACTATGAAATACTGCGCTCTAAAGTAAACGTCTTAAGCGACAAATCATTATTTTTGACACTACAAAAGTAATTTGAAATAAGTATAAAAACTGAAACACTTATCTTTTAGGTATAGTACTTATCTATGTTTATGTTAAATCTGGTGTCGATATTTTCATAATTGAAGTACATAGTTAGGTTTTGCTTTCAAAAAAGGGTTAACTTTTTGATTTTTTTCTATCGAGCAAAGTGAAATGAATCGTGTTTTGGAAACACTAGCTATATAAAGCATATTCATGTAAATCTTGTGTATTTTTGTCACCAAGATCCATGATTGCTTTGTATGAAAAAAGCATTATACTGCTGGCGTATTTTAGCATACATGGACCCTTAATACTTGAAAAAAGTCATTTAAATCGCATAATAAATATACTAAACTAGTATGGGCTGCCAGTGCGGGTCGACAAACTCCTATATTTACATAAATCTTCTTCTTGAATTCAATCTATCGACTAAAAAATCGCATCAAAATTCATTTCGTAATTTCAGAGTTTGTATACATAGGTACCTACAGACTTGACAGCAACTGGTGGTCGGAAGAACGCTCTTTTAAACAAAAAAAAAACTATTTTTTAACTCGGTTCAGAAGTGACGAATCGATACAAACTTAAGAAATGTGTTAAATGTAAACTAAATCAAAAGGGTTATTATAATATTGCTGAATATTTAACAGATAAGACCGCTTGGGATTAATTGCTCCTCATGCCAATCTCTTATAAAATATAATGTATCATTACATAAATTATTGTAAATTTTTTTTAAAGTAAGAAAAACAAACAAGCCCGCTGAGTTTCTTGCCGGATCTTCTCATGTGCGGCCGCGTTCCGATCCGGTGGTAGATTTATTATTATATAGACCCGTCACAAGTGCCTCTTGTAGGTTTATGTGAAATAAAGATGATTTATTATTATTATTATTACACGAAAAATTTAGAAATCACACAACCTACTTTTTCTATGTCGGTTAAAAATAGCACACAGATGAATGGAGAACCACCTTCTTTTTTATAAGTAAAAAGTCAATGACGCTAACCCAAGGTCGGAATGTTAAGCCACTTGCATATATTTCCCGGATTGAACCTCCACACTGAAAGTCTATAAATAAACTATCATTCATTCATACACACGCCCTAGTTTCTTCCACATTAAATCCAAAATGGTGGATGTTGAAAGTAATATAATTTTGAAATAATAAACGAAATCGTTTTCCCCGTGTTGGTCCGGGCTCTTTTGTAGAATAGATCATCTGCCTTCCTTGCCAGGCAGCTCGTAAAAGGCGAGCTTAGGATCACCGTCACTAACACCGTGACATCTGACTAGGTGGTAGAGTTTCGCAGCGATTCGTCCAGATTGGTACCACCGCCTTATCTATTCCTGCCGCCATAACGTCATGACGTGTTCTGGTTCGGAGGGTAAGGTAGCCGGTAAACTTACTTTTGCTCTAGGCCTAACATCCCGACGTCAGATTGGCAACGCACCATTACCACCTTTGGTGACTCTAGGCGGCGTGAATTTCTTAACATCAGGAAATCCGTCTGCTTGTTTGCCTTCCAATATCATAAAAAAAATCCAATGATAAATAAATCCAAATAAAATTATTTAATTTGCAATTTCCCGCCAAAAAATGTGTAAGTGTTATGGCGTTACAAAACAGGCAAAATAGCTTTAATTTCCGCAAAGTAACGTCTTTTTCTATCAATTTCCCATGATAAATGTCCTCGCAAAAGTGGCCCACTAATACTTAACCTAGAGACACTAAAGGTGGTAATGGTGAGTCGCTAACCTGAGGCCGGGATGTTAGATTTTGAGAAAAAGTAATTCTACAGCTTATCCTTCTAACCGAAACACGCCAAAGTCAAGCGTTGACGTTATGGTGGCAGGAATAGGTAAGGCAGCAATCCGGGTGAGTCACTGCGAAACTCTAACCACCTAGTAGATGTCACGGTGTGAGTGACGTTAAGCCTTTTACGAGCTGCCTGGCAGGAAGGCAGATGGTCTATTCTGTAAACGAGTCCGGACCAACACGCGAAAATAATCTTCTAGTTTTTGAATTGTATTCATTACTATACCTCATAATATAATAATATTGACCGGCCATAAGTAATGAGATATTTTTTACTTGTAAACATAAGTTAACTTTCTCACACAATATTCATTAACATTTCATATAATGGCATAATTTATTTGATAAGTACTATTAATTAACCTCAAACAATATTTTCTTTGGTCTGAGATTAACATCATCTAATAAAATTGTACATCCACAAATAAGTGTTATTTTTAATTTGTTCTTATTACTTTACCTCAACATTTAATATTCTATAACATCCAAAAGTAATGTCTTAAATTATTTGATTTGTACACATTGCTTAACCTCATCCTGTAATATTCTTAAACATCCACAAGTAAGTGTTAATTTTTAATTTGTTCTTAATACTTTACCTCAACATTTAATTTTCTATAACATCCAAAAGTAATGTGTTCAATTATTTGATTTGTATTCGTTGGTTAACCTCATCATGTAATATTCTTGAACATCCACGAGTAATGTGTTCAATTTTCAGAAACACTAATTACTGATTGCATTGCCAAGTGGAACAGAGTCTTTTAACTGTTCATTAATTACAATATTTATTATTAATAACCTGAATATAATTGTAAGAAACTAACAAGAGTCCGCGACTTCGAATGATCATCCGTTAATCGACTTTTACATTTTAAAAAGGGGTTTTAAAATTAACTTAAGTGTACACGGAGTTTTTTTATTCCACAATTATTTCTGGATACTTTAACAGATATTGAAGTGTTATTATAATTCTTGATCGCCTCTGTAGTCGAGCGGGCTGGCGTCGGACTTGACTTCTCGAGGTACCGGATTCAATTCTCGGGTTGAGCTAGAAAAAAAATAGGAAAGTAGTATTTTCCATTTTGCAATTTTGCCCGATTGGCAATAGGCTTGCCACCTATCTATCACATTGTAGGACTTAGTGTCTTTGGCCCGTCATGGGTGCCCTGGTTTTACTTAAGTCAACCTCTTCTGGGATATGTGCGTGAAGATACAGCAAAATAATTATAACTGTGTTCATGAGATTTCAGCTATTCGAAGAATAGGGATTTGACTGACAATGTAAGCTTCGTTTCATAAATACATCCAATAAAGTGCAGAAATATTATCATCGTAGATGATAGATAAATGGCTTAATGTCTTTGGCTAGTGGTAGGTGCCCTGGTTGTGCCTTTGCCTACCTCTTCGAGGATAAATAAATAGAGAAATCACATAAGTTGATCTAACCCGAAAGTAAGCGAATAGTCAACAATACCAACACATAATAATCCATAAATAAAAGCTGTAACAAATTTAAGAAATACTAAAACTAGGAAATTACAGACTATTAATGTTCGTCATACAAATGTCTGCCCCCGTCGGCAACCGAACCGTAGCCTCGCGGTTGGTTAGTGGCATTAGGCGTGTACGTTAACCCTTCCACCAACGAGGCGTTTAAATGTTAGTCGTCTCTGAGTACAACCTTAAGTACTTTCACCTACCTCTTTTGGAATATTTATGAAGAGATATTTTTAAAATACAAAAAGTAGATTTGTTATTCATCTTTGACAGACTAGTGATATCCGACATGTCTGCAGACTTGCCCTGGTATGTCCATCTAACGTTTAACTTCTCGAACAAAGATGCGCTTAAATATTAATAGACGTCTCTGGGTACAACCGTTAGTTACTTCACTTACCTCTTTTGGGATCCCTTACAAAGAGATATTTTTTAAATATAATTACGTACATTTTTCTAGAATTTCTGGCAAACTTGCCTAAAAATTGTAGAGAGGTCCAAGGGGCATATCTATAGATTTGCTTACGGGTATGTCGATCTAGCAAATTACCCGTATATAATTACGTTCATTTTTCTATAATCTCTTTCAGACTTTCCTTAAAATCGCATCAAGGTGTTTCGGGCACGTCTACAGATTTGCCTACGGGTATGTCCGTCTAGCAAATGACTCGGTTATTGTTGGTATTCCCCACCAATCACATCCCTAAGGTTTGTATTAAGCCATACCGATAACTAGCCAAGCAGTCATGACTCATGCACTCACCAGCCAGCATTAGAAACCTAATATGCACCTCACTATTGCCCAGTGCCAAATCTATTCTTAAAACCTCGAAAAGACAATCAAATATATGTTTCGTAAGCATTGCAATAGAACTTACTTTCCATTGTACCATTTCCAAGTAGACTTTCAAAGGAATATTGACCTAATTTTTGACACTTTTAAGTCTGGTTTGGAATGACATAGTTTTAAAATATTTTTTATTTCAGACAAAAATATTACGAAATTGATTGCAAATAAATTAGATGGAATATTTGGGATTCGTTTTAAATCGCTTCCTTATTTTTTATCTGACATTTGATAAGTGTGACCAACCGCAAGTAGGGTATTACCAATCTCAAAAAAAGAGCACGCAAAAGTCAAGAAAACACTTGTTCCTAGAAAACGCTGGTTTGAAAAGATAATTCTAAACAGCAAAGGATTTTGAAGTTTAGAGGAGTTTGAATACTGAAAAAAAGAGGAAGTAGCAAACTCTTCCGGTAAAGAAATTAAGGTAAAGTATCTTCACACCCATATCCCCCAAAGATATTGGCATAGGCATAATCAGGGCACCCTACAACTAACCGAAGACATTAAGTCCCACAGTGTGATAGGTGGCAAGCCTATCGCCAATCGGGCACATATCCAATCCTGAGCAACATTTTTTTTATTAGAAAATTGGAAAAACTACCTTTCGTTTTTGTTGATCGAACCGGGAATCCAACCGGGGACCTCAAGTTCAACACTTGGACTGCTAGACCACAGAGGCGAAATCTCTTCTGGTCGTCTTAGAATTGTGTTCACAAGTCCACAGTGGAGCTATTAGGATATGATGCTTTTGAACAAGCATAGAAATGTATCTAATAAAATATTAATATTGGCAACTTAACAAAGGTTTATATAATAGTGTGTATTATAGTGGTTTATATAATAATGTAATATATATAATATAACATAAGAGCAACTTCTAGAATTAGTCAATTTTAAATAATTTCAAAAAAGGTTTTTAATTCAAGTGCATGTTTTTTATATTTGTTGCGCGATTACTCCTTCAATTGCCAACCGAATTTGATGGCTCTTTTTTAGAAAGATAGGTCATGATTCCGAGGTAGTCCCATATTATTTTTATTACGACCCAACTAGTTACTTTTTTGTTACACTTAATGCAGAAGGAACATGGACCCATGTCCATACAAATTTTGCCCAGGAGTCAACAAACAATGCTTAAAATACTCAAATCAATCAATTCTTTTCTCTTAAATAAAATCTGTATAAAGAACACTTTCTTTTCGATATTAACAAAAAATATAAGATTTAAGGTTATGTTTCCTTTGAAAGATATTTTATTTTTAATATTAAAATTATTTAAATGATGTTTGCTCTACTAGTCAACCAGACATATAACAAAAAAAAAATAGAAAAGAAAATACTCGTACTTGTTTCGTTGGATATAGAGGGAGCCTTCGATAGCGCTTGGTGGCCTATCATCAAGGTTGAACTAGCGAATCTAAACTGTCCTGTAAACTTGAGGCGTGTAATCAGCAGCTATCTAAAGGATAGATCAGTTTGTGTGAGGTACTCCGGGGCCACATGTAGCAAACTAACTAACAAAGGCTGTGTCCAAGGATCCATAGCTGGACCAATATTTTGGAATATCCTTTTGAACCCGTTGCTCCTAGAGTTAGAAAAAGACGGAATATTCTGTCAGGCCTTCGCCGACGATATTGTACTGATCTTTGAAGGAAAGACGACACTTCAAGTGAAAAAGCAGGCGGATGCTGTCCTCGAGCGTGGTTCGTCAGTAACAGGTTGAAATTTGCGCCACATAAAACTTCTGCTGTGGTCATAGCCAGGAAACTGAAATATGACGCTCCACGCTTGACCATGGGCGGGGTCAGCATTGGCCTGGTCCAAGAAGTGAAACTGCTCGGGCTGATTATAGACAGTAAATTAACTTTCAACTCACATATTGTGGCTACTTGTAAAAAAGCAATATCTATTTACAAGCAACTGTCTAGAACAGCCCGGGTCAGTTGGGGGTTACACCCACAAGTTGTTAAACTTATATATACTGCTGCCGTTGAACCTATCCTACTGTACGCCGCAAGCGCGTGGGCACCAGCAGCAAACAAGCTTGGAGTCCGTAAACAGCTGGACGTGGTCCAAAGGAGCTTTGCCCAGAAACTATGCAGATCCTATCGAACAGTATCTTTGAACTCAGCCCTGGTGCTGGCTGGTATACTCCCTATCGATCTCCGGATTCGGGAGGCTGCACTCCTTTATGAAGCCAAAAAGAGAGTACCCCAGCTGGCACTAGGAGACTTAGAGGTAGAACAGATGGCTTCGGCCATAAAAGTTCCTCACCCAGCCGATAGGATAAGCATAGAGTTTGGGTGCCTAGTAGACGAGACGAGAAAATTATGATGTTCGCATCTTCACTGACGGCAGCAAGATTGAGGGCCGAGTCGGTGCAGCGCTATTTCTGTGGAGTGGCGAAATAGAGACAAAGGCCCTCAAGCTTGCTTTGCCGCCCTTTTGCACCGTT
>NJDD01003306.1:9565-30376 GCA_002245505.1 Calephelis nemesis | reverse complement strand
TATAACTAACTTTTTGACATTTATAATTCGATACGCAAATCAGTAATTGTTTATATGATATAGATAGTAGCATGAAAATCAGTTGCATTAACATACATACATACATATCTTCACCCGAAGTCCCTTACGGGGTTGGCAGAGAGTATCGAGTGACGATCCTAACAAGCCTGTCTGACTTCCTTTACATTCATTATCCTTTTCATACAAACACGCCAGTTTCGGAGACTCTTGACACCACCCTCGGATAATATCCGATTGATCTGATCGTGGAATCCACATTCGCATTGTATATCTTCTTTCTCAATCTTTCATCCGTTATTCTTTCCACATGACCGAACCAGCGGAGCATGCCCTTTTGCGTTTTAATAACATTCTTATTAATATGCATTAACATAAGAGGCCGATTTCAAATATATTTTGATAAACGTTAAATCCTTCTAAAATAAGTTATCAGTACTTATTAAGTTTAAATATCGGTAGTATTAAACTCAATTTTGCAAAATAGTTTATCCTCTTTACGTTTACCGTAGGCATATATTGGATTTCCATGCTTCCTCTACCCTCGCTCGTACATTCCCCCATTAGTCCGGGACCGCTAAGAGAGAGAATAGACCATCTGCATCTCTAGCCCCCGTTTCCCCGAGTTGGTCCGGGCTCCTTGTAGCTTCCATCTGCCTTCGTGCCAGGCAGCGCGTAAAAGGCGAATATAGGCTTACCGTCACTAACACCGTGACATTCTACTAGGTGGTATAGTTTCGCAGCGACTCGCCCGGATTGGTATCACCGCCTTACCTATTCCTGCTGATACAACGTCATGACGTGTTCCGGTTCGGAGGGTAAGGTAGCCGGTAAACTTATTTTTGGTCTAGGCATAACATCCCGACCTCAGGTTGGTAACGCTACTTTGGTGTCTCTAGGCGGCGGAAATTTCTTTCCATCAGGAAATCCGTCTGCTTGTTTGCCTTCCAATATCATAAAAAAAGGAAAAAACTAACCTCAAAAGAACACTGTGAAATTTGTCAGAAATTTTTAATTAAAAACCTTAAAAATGTCTACAGGAATGAGATAATGGCACAACCCACTACAAGTCTTCGATCTCGAATCTAAAAAGTATTTTCCTTTGTATGAACAATAAGAAAATACTTTTTCCCCGGCCTATTATGTTACAAATCGTTGTTTATGCGACAATTAGTAAGTTATTAAATTATGAATTTGACTGCCTCGATGGTCGAGTGGCTAGTGTACACACCTAACTACATCAACCAACCGCGAGGCTCGGTTTCGATTCCCGACGGGGGCAGGCATTTGTGTGATGAACATTTAGATGTCTGCATTTCCGGGTCTGGGTGTTTATTAAATTTATTTACGTATCTATTTAAGTATTTCTATGTATTGGAATCGTTGACTAACACTCATAACACAAGCATGTAATTTGCTTACTTTGGGGTTAGAATTAATTTGTGTGACTTGTCCAGGGATAATTATATTTATGAATTATAAAAAAAGCATGAGAATATTTGTATGAGAAGGGTCAAGGTTTTTAAAATTATCTTAACACCCGCTGCTCTCAAAGTTACCTGTGCATAAAGACTTAAAGGTAGGTATATTATTCGTGTTAATTATGGATGTGTATGTATATTTATTATTATTTAAGGCGACATACGTTCCATGTATGCCAAATCGTCCTCACGAACGTCTAAAGCTAGACCTTTGAAAATGGATAATTAACAATAACTTTTGCAATGGGATTTAGTCTTCTGTACTAGCTGGAGGACGTCCACTGTTGAACATAGACCTCCCCCAAAGAGCGCTACAAGACACGGTCACCAGCCGCTTGTATCCAGCGACTCCCGACTTTGACCAGATCATCAGCCTGAGGTAGGTGTTCTTTTTATACCTCTGCCAACCTCTGTAGGTATAGGGGCGTAAAAGTATTTTTTGTAACGTTTTATGTCTACTTAGAGTTTACAAAATTTTTAAAATATAATATACCAACTTCTTCGTTCTTCAAAGGCTTCGTACGGTTCTAAGATATACATATAAACCTTCCTCTTCAATCACTTTATCTATTGAAAAAATCGCATTAAAATCCGTTGCGTAGTTTTAAAGATTTAAGCATAAAAAGGGACAGAAGAAGTGACTATGTTTTATACTACATATTATGTAGTGATGTTAATTTATTTCAAAAAAAACATTTTCGGTTTTCGAAAAAAAACTAAGCTCATTGTTATTCAGAAGCAATGAATGAATCAAGCAATCAAGCATGTTTTTTGTAAAAGCTTAGGATTTTATTTGATAAAATTTTTTAAGTTAATGCCCGTCAAGTCTTAAAAAAGCATTTTCACGCCCATATCTCCGAAGAGGTAAACAGAGTAAGAACCAGGACAACCACGACTAGCCGAAGACACTTAGTCCCTCAGTGGGGTAGGTGGAAATCCTATCCAATTTTCACTACAAGATAATTGGAAAAACCATATTTTCTCTTTGTTGCTCGACCTGGGAATCGAACCCGGACCTCATGAAGTCAAGTCTAACACTTGAACCGCTAGACCACAGAGGCGATGTAATGTGTGACGATGTGTATGTATATGTATACATAGAACATATAAAGCAATAATGTCAATTAGCAGTTCTTAAATGTCTTGTTTAGATATTCGTCAAGATGATTCGGCATATTTGGGATGTAAAGCGCCTTAAATGCATATGGAAAAGTACGATATCGTTTGTTTTTGTTTTTAAACCTTAAACATCAGGCATATCTTTTAAAGCTTTATTTACCAAGACATTTTAATTACATTGTCTGATTTTGCAACAATGAATCGAATTCCTTAAATCGAGAAGTTTACATGTTTTTTGGATTATTTTGACAAAAAACATTGAAAGCATATCATTTTGAACAAATACTGTTATTAAATTCTAATATCTAATCTAATCTATCTACAAAATGGTTTAAAGTTATAGCTTTTTGCATTTAACTGCCTTTATTTTAACAAAAAAAATAGAAATTTTATATTTTCTAATAAAAATAACTAAAGACCGGATTATATGCAACATAAAAAGCTGGAAATATGCATGAAAAATGCTTGAAATATGTACAAAAACTGACAGAACATGCAACATTAATTGTGTATTTTTTTTGTTTTGTATACATTATACCTTTATATTTCAGTTTATTGTTAGTAAAAACTTGTTTAAATAAAAGTGTAAAATCTAAGAAACTTACAGTTTGAAACTGTAAGTTTCTTAGATACAGAGATTTTTTACAGGCTTCAGTCAAAGCCATATATTCTGCTTCACTGCTGGACAGAGCCACAGTCTTCTGTTTCTTTGTCTCCCATGAAATTACACAACCTGACAAAGTGAAACAGAAACCTGTGTAGGATCTCCTGTCAATGGTGTTCCCACCCCAATCAGCATCCACAAACCCTTCAATGACCGCGTTCCCATCTGCAGAAAATTTTAAGCCATGACGTTTGGTTTTTTTTAAATATCGCAATATGCGTTTGACATATGAGCAATGCTGTTTGGTATAGGAATTATTAAATTGACTCAAGAAGCCCACTGCAAATGCTATGTCAGGTCTGGTAAGAACTGCCAAATACATTAAGGAACCTATTCTCATCTTTAGACACATGTAACTTAGTCTCCATAGGAGTATCAATAGGTTTACATAGATTCGTATTAAATTTAAGTAACAGCTGATCAATATAATCTTCCTGACTTATTGATATTGTTTTCTCAGATTTATTTATTTTGACATTTACTCCAAGACACTTCTTAATTTCGCCCAAATCTTTAATTTTGAAATTATTAGATAAAACATCCGTTAAGTGCTTGGTTTCTTTGCTATCATTAGAAAAAAAAAAATCGTCTACATAAAGGGTAACAATGGTTTTTAACTTATCCTTTGTTTTCAAAAACATACATGGTTCTATCTTAGACTTAACATAGCCAATTTTCAACAAACATTCCTCTACCCTCTTGTACCACACTCTCGAAGACTGTTTTAAATCATACATAGATTTTTTTATTTTTAGAACTTGACCCTTTTGTACTCTCTCAGAAAATCCTTCAGGTATTTGTATAAAAATATCTTCTTCGAGAGTTCCGTACAAGAAAGCAGTTGTCACATCAAGATGTGTGATTATATCAAGATTAAGTTGAACAGATAGAGCAAACAAAAGCCGCAATGTGGTATGCCTTACTACAGGGGAAAAAGTGTCTGTATAGTCCACACCTTGCACTTGCGAAAAACCTTTTGCCACTAAACGCGCACGAAACCGAACACTATTGTCACTGTCGTACTTTTTACGTAGCCCCCACTTACACTGTACAACTCTGCCATCTTGAGGAGGTTTACTCAATTCCCAAGCTTCATTTTCTTTGAAACTCTCTAACTCTTCAGCCATGGCCATTCTCCATTGTTCCTTTTCAGGTCCAGCTAGAGCATCTTGAAGAGACAAACCAGTCACATCATCATAAGTATTCTTTCCAGCACAAAAATTTGAAATATAAAACCTGTCTGGTTGTTTCCTCACTCGTGTAGGTCTTTGAGATCTGATCTCTGGCACATCTTCAGGTTCAGAATCGCTAGGTTGATATGTCTCATCATTCACATCCAGAAATGTGTCCTCCGAGCTACTTGTGTCGTCAGATTCCAAGTTTCCTTTATCCATCTTAACTTCTTCTTCCCCCACTGAATCAAAACTCTGTGATGAAACTTCTATCTGACATTCGGATTTTGATTCCTGCTCAACTATGATCACATCTCTACTAGTCAATATTGTCTTAGTTTCTGGATTGTATAGACGGTATCCCTTTATGTCATCTGGAAACCCAATGAGAATACATTTTTGTGATTTCTTGTCCCACTTTTTGCGCTTCTCTTTAGCTACATGGACCATTGCAGTACTACCGAAGATTCTGATGTGACTTACATCGGGTTTACAGCCAGTCCATATCTCATATAGTGTAATATTCCCCAATGCCGCAGCCACGCTTAGATTCTGTAGATACACTGCAGTGCTGGTGGCCTCAGCCCAGAATTCCTTTCCTAGGTTGGCATCAAAGAGTAGGCATCTTGCTTTTTCCACAATCGTTCGATTGAACCTTTCGCACAAACCATTCTGCTGTGGAGTGTAGGGGTTGGTCTTTTGATGTATCACACCAGCACCTTTTAAGTAGTTGTCAAACTCTTTATTACAGTACTCTAGCCCATTATCACTTCTTAATACTTTGATTGTCTTCTTAGTTTGATTTTCCACTTGGGCTTTAAATTCCTTGAACCGCTTCAGAGCCTCATTCTTGTGTTTCAGAAAATAAACAAACACCATTCGACTACAATCGTCGACAAACAACAAGAAGTATCTTGATCCACCTATGGATACATGTTCCATGGGTCCACAGATATCTGTATGAACAGTATCTAGCAGGTTACTACTTCTCTGGCTGGCACTCTTGAAGGGTAAACGACACTGTTTGCCTTCACAACATATGACACATGAAGATTTGCCAACATCTACTTTATCATCAAAATTCATACCTTGTACTGCAGTCTTCATCTGATTCAGGTAATCTTTATTAAGGTGTCCTAATCTGCGATGCCATGTTATACCGGACACAACTGATGCAGCTAAATGGTCCTGGTTAAGCAAATTTACTTTGTACACTCCATTTTCTGATAATGCTGTAGCTACTAACTCATTATTTTTGTTATAAATTGAGCAACTACTATCAGAGAATGTTACTTTGTTTCCTTTGCTTATGAGTTGGCTGACTGATAGTAAGTTAGTTGCCAAACTTGGGACGCAATAAACATCTTCCACCATTATGTCGTAATCAATATCACCAGTTGCAGTCGTAATCTTAACATCACCAGAACACAAAACTGACAACTTTTCACTGTTCGCAACGATAATTTCCTTTTGCTGTTCGTAAGACGCATTCATTAGCCAACTTTCATTTGCCGTGAGGTGAACACTAGCTCCTGAGTCTATATACCATGAATTTTTGTTAAAATTACCGCTCAAGAACACTGCGCTAAACGCATTAGAATGCATACGGGGTTTCTCTTTGCAATTCGTATTGATATTTTCGTTATTTGTACATTGGTTACGATAATGGCCTTTTTGTTTACATCGGTAACATGTCACTGTTTTGACGTTTGTCTTTGACGGATCGGCAGTGCTACCAACGTTAACATTTTTTCTTGGCGCCATTTTATTTTTCTTCCCACCAATGAACTTGGAACGAGCTGCAAATGCGCCGCCAACTTCGTTGTGTTCTTCTGTTGATGATTCCATGTCTAACAATTTTGACTTAATAGAATCGGCTATGATGCTAATGCCTGAATGTTCAATAGCCATGATCATCGGTGAAAACCGATCTGGCAATCCTGCTAATAACAATGAACCTGTCCACTGGTCGTTTATTTCAAAACCCGTGCCACTTAATTTCTGAGCTGTATCAATAATTTGTGTAGGACGTCATTGAACTGCAATTTTCCAGTCTTATCGAAATTAGATTCCGTAACAAATGTATCCTTCTTGAAAAACCGTTGTCATCGAATAACTGTTGTAGTTTATCCCAGAGTTTTTTCGCTGTTCTTACACTTTTCACATGAACGTATAAGGACGGGTCGATTGTCATGATTAATTTAGCCCGCGTTTTTTCATCATCTGCAGCTCCTACAGTTAGTCCTTCTTTTGGCTTTATACATTGTTTCATGCCTTCAAGTATTAGGAAATTCTCTGCAGCGAAACACCACTCACTGTAGTTTTCTCGTCCACGTAACTTGGGTACATTTATCAAGTAGTTTGCCGCCATTGTAATTCAGAATAAGATAACTTTTTATTTCACGAATGGCCCACCAATCTTCATTAACACAGTGAAAACGCGTATAGTAAAAAGTCTTTTAACACTCGTATCGTCACGAAATTCTTGTTAAAACCTATTTTTTTACAATTTTCCTGGGCCCATAACCTCTTATTAAAACAACTCGATTGTAGGTAGCGCAAAACAGAACTGTACAAAAAAAAAATGTACCACAAAGCCATCACAGATGGCAGCACTTATGAAAGTTCACAGATAACATGTTAGATATTAACACTTTTCTACAATATATATATTGGTACTAATTCATCTGCCATCTCAATTGTTTATAAGTTATTTTTTTTTGATTCTGTGTTAAACTATTTTATACGTTTCAGCAGACTATTTATTTATAATTATCTCAGCTATATCATATCTCAACATTACAGATGCTGAGATATAATAGGGCCCTAATTGTTTTTTTTCTTCACACAGTAAACTTTTCTCAAATTCTCATTATTTGTTCCAGTTTAGAATTTTCGAAAATGTTTGTGACAATTTTTTGCAAATCAACTGTAAATATTATGATTGGACAGCATTGACTATAATTTTTGAGTTCACATTTCTTTCCAAAAATTTTACTTGGTTTTCAGTAGTTTTATGTGGTTTTCCTTGTCTAGTTTTTCCTTTTCAAGTTTTTCTTTTCTCATTTTGGTCTTCCTTTCATCAAATCAACCCAATAATGTGTTAAGTTTCAGCGTGTCTGTTTGTTATTTTTATAATTTAAAGAAATTTTGTCAGTAAAGACAATATTTGATGTCGGAGCCTCCTTTGCTCGCACTTTGATGTTTTGAAGTAGCTGGAATGATTAATTAATATTCAAATTCCGACATAGTTAAGAGTAAGAGTTGTCGCCTCTGTGGTCTAGCGGTTCAGTTTCCGGAATGGAATTCGAACCCGGTACCTCAAGCAGTCAAGTCGTTGGATTTTCGAACTTTTCTGGAATTCTGGGTCGGGCAACAAAAAGTAAATTGGAAAAAAAAGTATCTTCACGCCCATATCCCCGAAGAGGTAGACAGAGGCACAACCAGGGCATCCACGACTAGCCGAAGACACTAAGTCCCTCAATGTGATAGGTGGCAAGCCTATCGCCAACCGGGCACATTTCCAATCCCGACCAACTTTTTTTTTTATTAGAAAATTGGAAAAATCCAATTTTCTTTTTGTTGGCCGACCCGGGATTCGAACCCGGGACGACATGCAGTCAAGTCCAACAACAGGACCGCTGGACCACAGAGACGTTCATTATCATAATGTGAAATATAGATTATATTTAAGTACCTAATACGTCATACAAATGTATGACGTATTAGGTATTACCGTTGTCTTACACTCATGACATAAGCATTTTTTTATGATATAGGAAGGCAAACAAGCAGACGGATTTCCTGATGGTGAGAAATTCTCGCCGGGATCGCCGATCTCTCTCTCCCGGGATTCGAACCCAGGACCTCATGCAGTCAAGTCCAACACCCGGACCGCTAGACCGCAGAGGCGATTTTCCCAATTTTCTAATTAAAAAAAAAGCGTTGCTCGGGATTGGAAATGTGCCCGGCTGCCGTTAGGCTTGTCACCTATTACATTGTGGGACTTAGTGTCTTCGGCTAGTCGTGGGTGCTCTGATTGGGCCTCTGCCGACCTCTTCGGGGATATGGGCGTGAAGATACTTAAGAGTTGTTGCTGGTTTCATAAATGAAAAAACCAGAACAATTTAAATAGGACATTAATTAAAATTAAACACACTAATACTTCCACTTTATTTCTAAAATAGAAAACATGTTATATCTAAATTCAAATTGTTATTAGTTCCGCAACAATAAAAAATGTCATTGAAAAGTTCGTCTGTACGTGAAATAATTGACATATATATGAGTGTGTATATGCTAATGTGTAGGTATATATCTAACCGCCTCGTTGGTCGAGTGGCTAGCGTAAACGCCTAACTACACCGACTAATCGCGAGGCTCGGGTTCGATTCCCGACGGGGGTAGGCATTTGTGTGATAAACATTTAGATGTCTGCATTTCCGGGTCTGGGTGTTTATTAAATTTATTCTAGCTATCTATTCAAGTATTTCTATAAATTAGAATCGTTGACTAATACCCATAACACAAGCATATACTCGTAATTTGCTTACTTTGGGGTTAGATTCAATTTGTGTAGCTCGTCCAGAGATATTTGTTTATTATTTATTTATGTGTATGTATATATACACATATTATTATACGCGTGGTCATCGCATCTTGGTTGAACGGATAGACCAATTTTCCTATTTCTTTTCTGGCTATATGGGTTATAGTAAGAAGGATCATATAAAAAGGAAAACCAGGAAAAGTGCAGAGAAAATGACAAAAAATATTGCATTAATACATTAAAATCGTAACATAAAAAGCGATACGAATTTCGCCGGGTCGGCTAGTATGTATCAATTCCCACGCGTGGTCAACGCATCACGCCTGAACCAATTTTGCTAATTCTTTTTTTGTAGTGTTATTGTCTGGAGAAGGTCCTTATAGAAAGAAAAACTGGGAAAAGATATTTTATTCCATTCAAACTGTTAGTAGCTCTTAATGTCAAGCGTTACGATCGGCTAGTTAATAGTGAAGATAAAAAGCATCTTCACGCCCATAATCCCAAACGACTAGCCGAAGACACTAAGTCTCACAATGTGATGATGGCAAGCTTATCGCCAACCGGGCACATATCCAATCCCGAGCGACTTTTTTTTTAATTAGAAAATGGGAAATACATACCACATTTTCTTTTTGTTGCCCGACCTGGGATTCGAAACCGAGACTTCATGAAGTCAAGTTTAACACTTGGAACGCTTGGACAAAAATAATACCAAAATGTTATAATTTTATGCAGTCGGGATGTGACGACCCCATCTTCCGCAGGGGGTGATCTACTCGTAGTAATTTTTGATTTATCTTTGTAGATAACAAAGTAACACACATTTTCCACGAATAAATTCACATTCAAATTCATAAGCAAGAAATTCACGTCGCCTAGAGACGTAATAGTGCGTTGCCAACCTGAGGCCGGGATTTTAGGCCTCGAGAATAAGTTTAGCGGCTACCTTATCCTCCGAACCGGAACACGTCAACGGCAAGCATTGACGTTATGGCGGTAGGAATAGATAAGGCGGTGGTACCAATCCGGGCGATCCGCTGCAAAACTTTACCACCTAGTTAGATATCACGGTGTTAGTGACGGTAAGCCTTTGCTCGCATTTTACGAGCTGCCTGGCAGGAAGGCAGATCTATTCTACAAAGGAGGCCAAACCAACACAGGGTATTTTCTTTTTAACCACCTACGTTATGTTTATGTGTGTCTCTCTGTGGTATAGTAAGTTTTGAACGGACGGACAAATTCTTAGTTCTTAGCTTCACTACATAACAATGGTACATGTTTTTAAAATAAAGAAACACTTGTACTGTTTTACATATCACTTACAACTTATTATTTTGTAAATAGCCGGTAGGTTTCGCTTTTACAGCATCATTAGGGCTAAAACTTAAGTAATCAAAAAAATATCAAACATATCAAATTTGTCGTAGACTTATTGAACATTTTTCATTTCAGGAAATCACCTCTTTGGTCTAATGGACCGGCTTCGGACTTGACTTCTTGAAGTCCCGGGTTCGATCCCCGGGTCAGGCAACTAAAAATTAGAAAATGCGTTTTCAATTTACTAATAAAAAAAACGTTGCTCGGGATTGGTTATGTACCGGGTTGGCGATAGGCTTGCCACCTATAAAAATGTGAGACATAGTATCTTCAGCTAGTCGCAGAAAATGTTAAAAAAACACCTCACGTAATTTATGGACGCCCCCTTTTGTAGAAAAATAGAATAAGAAAAGGCAATTAATTTTTTAACCATATCCTAACCCGTAACAGTAAAAATAAACTTTTCATCAAGCATAGAATCTGCAAATCAGAAATGAGAAATTTAAATATACACACTTTTTGTAGTAAACACTTGTACTTGTATTGGATAAGTACAAGGTTTTGCTACAAAAAAGTGTGTCATACAATGGAATTCCACCAAGTGCCGACGATAGTAAGTACAATTCTAGAAATCTTAATGTCTGACGGGTGAAACCGCGGGATTAAACTAAGTAAGTGACAGCGGATACTCAAGAATTAATTACGTCGTGAGTAAAAATAACTTGTTTAGGTAATAGGTATGAAAAGTAGTAAAGCGGTCGAATTAAGTACAAAAACAAGATGTAATAAAACTCGTTAATTACCCAACTAGTACTGGGCACGTTTAGTCATTGGACGAGTTCTGACATATTTTAAGGAAAAAAACAGGCAAATTTCAGTTGGCAGACTGTCACGGTGTTAGTAGTATACGAACCATGCTCAATTCTTACGAGCTGCTTGATGATCATCCAATTTTTTTCCGAAAGGGGTTTTCAAATCATGTAGTATCACAAACAGCCCCTCTTTGTAATACTTCATGATTTTTAAAAGTAGTGTGATATCATAATATATGTAATTGTTTTTTTTTACCTAAGACGTGTAGTATCCACTTAATTACTAAATAATGGGATCCCCCCTATCCTACAAAAAATAGGTTATCTTAATCCTTTGACCGCCTAGTTAGTCGAAGGGCTAGCACTATACCGACCAACCGCTAGGCTCGTCTTGTAAAGGGGCAGGAATTTGTGTAATGAACATTTAGATGTCTACATTTCCGGGTCAGGGTGTTTAGTAAATTTATTCTGGTATCTATTTAAGTATTTTTATGTATTAGAATTGTTGACCAACACCCAAACACAAGTATATAATTTGCTTACTTTGGGGTTAGATTCAATTTGTGTTACTTACTTGTCCAGGAATAAAAACCCATTACTATGTATCAGGGGGCAAAGAGAGTTAATAATGAAAAAATATAATTAATGTACATTCATTATGTTGCACAAGGACTTACCTACTGATTATGTGATAATTTATATGTTTCTTCCTTTGATCATGAATTAATTACTTATATAAGTAATATTTATTCAGAACATTAACGAATTTTTAAATTTTCCTGTATACAATGTCAATTTCCAAATTAGAATTGTTACCAAGAGGTTTTGTAAAATTATTTTAGTAAATCAATACTTGTAATCACATGTCCTGACTGACTGATTTATCACCACTGAGCAAAAACTGTAAGCGTTACAGCCATGAAATTTTGTGAGTAGGGTCATTTTATTGAGTAGACACCCACCAAGTACGGAATTTTGGAAATTTTAGCCCTAAGGGGGTGAAACAGGGTTTGAAAGTTTGCATGGAAGACCGTTTTTAAGTTCGAAATATGAACCTTTATTTTTGGCCTACTTATTAAAATTAGTAGATACGTATTCTAGCGTTTTTATAAATTCTACCACTAAAGGGGTATAATAGGCTAAGCTTGCAATTAGGTTAAGCTCAGCAGCTTATACTGTTAAAAAAATGAGACAATTAACTGATGTTGAAACCGCTAGGATGGTTTATTTTAGTTATTTTCACAGCATCATGTCGTATGGAATTCTTCTTTGGGGGAGTTGTGCCGAAGTCAATACTATATTTATTTTACAAAATACTATACTCATTTTTAAAGAGAGCCATAAGGGATGTTTATAACCTAGGCCCAAGAGTTTCCCCAAGAGAAAAATTCAAAGAAAATCAAAATTCTAACTTTAGCATCCCATTATATTTTCGAAAAGTTAATGTATGTTTACAGAAATTCAAGTTCATTTAAAAGAAATAATGATCATTACAAGGAATAAAAATAATCTCGCTGTGCATGTGACCTCGCTCGCTTGCCTCCACAGAGTTAGCCATTCTTTCATGGGCCAATGTACACAGTTTTACAATAAACTGCCTAATTTTATAAAAGAATTTCCAATTAATCAATTTAAGAAGTGTGTTAAATGTAAACTAAATAAACATGGTTATTATACCATTTCTGAATATTTAGTTGATAAGACGGCTTGGGATTGATTGCTCCTCAGGCCAATCTCTTCTAAATATTATGTATCTTTAATCAAATTTATTATGGATCTTATCAGTGTACTGCCGCGTTCCGATCCGGTGGTAGATTTATCATTGTATAGACGCGCCACAGGTCTTCTTGTAGGTTTACGTGAAATAAAGATTTATTATCGTTATTATTATTATTAGGGGTTGAAAGTTTGTATAAAAGTCCTTATTAATGGGCTCTACTCAGTGAACATATTAACTGCCACGCTAATTGTAACTAAGTGTGCTATGAAATCACTATCAGAACCAAGAAAATCATTTGACTAAATTAAATAAGTATTAGTTACTAGTTGTTTGCCCGCGACTTCGTCAGCGTGGAATTATTCATACAAACTTTCAGCCCTTATTGAAGTCCTTTGCAAGCCCATTTTCGAACTCGTATCTTTAGCTACATACATATCATATTTCATCAAATCTGTTTAGCGGTTTAGTCGTAAAAGAGCGATAGACAGACTTTCGTAAATATTACTTTAGAGAATAAAATCGTGCTATTTCTACTAATTATAATGTAAAAAGCTTAAATATATAAATTTCATTATTTAGAGGTTTAGCTGGTTTCAAACTATAACATTCTGAGTTTGGCTTCAATAAAGTGTCATCAAAGACCTCACTTAAATATACAGCTTTAAACTCAAATCTCCAAATAGCTACACATGGAAAATATTTAGTAACTAGCTATCCTTGCAAACTTTGTTCTACCCGTTCATACCGTGGATAAATAAAATATTGTTTTTCTCATTTTTCCTGCAATTTTCCCGGTTTTTCTCTTCATAAGAACCTTGTCGTTGCAACAACTAACACACTACAAAAAGAATTAGCCAATTCGGTCCAGTCGTTCGGAAGTTATGCGCTTACAAACACATTAGCGATTCATTTTTATATTAAAAAGATGAAAAATAGTTGCCATTTTAAAAGCAGGCTTAAGAACACGCGACTTATAATAAATACACGTGGAGTACAAATCACGATACCATTATTACTATGGAAATTTAAAGTGGCTTGATTACTATATTATAATTTACTTATCATATTTTTTTTTATTTTATGATGTTGGAAGGTAAGCAAATAGACTTAAGAAATTCAAGCCGCCTAGAGACAACAGAGGTGGTAATGGCTTTGCTTCTTTTTAATACGCTATGGAAAACCTATGGCGTTATAAGTTTGTCGTGTCTGTGGCATCATAACATCAAACGAAATTGACCTATTTTGATTAAAATTTTGTTATAAATCTGACACGATCAAAATTGTTCTAAACTAAACTATGTTTAGGTTATGTAGGGAGTTATTTTGTTCGTTTAAGTATTATCGTTACATTTTTAATATTAAACACACTCCTGATTAGTGCAATAGCCTTACCTATTCTTACCGCATTACCGTCAGTGCTCGCCAATGTCATGTTACATTTGAAATACAAATAATAACAGAAGACTTATCAATATAAGATTTATCAAATGAAATAGTTTCAGAACAGAAAATAAGAGGGATTCATTCATCTACGGTAAGCACTTCTACACGAGGAGAGAAAGAAACAAGTTCATCATTATGGGACAGATAGGAAGATATGCTCTTAAAAAAAATCTAATGCCGATGAATTTTGGTATGGCTGAATTGAAACAGTATTTAGATGAGCCAAATATTTCGAAATCATCAAATGCACTAATATTTTGGATTGATAGCAGACATTTCACTCCTGTGCCGTCAGAAATAGGCGTAAAATATTTGATTTATTCCGCTACATCTGTAGCATCTGAACGTTATATATATATAATCCTCAAAATGACCCTGATTTGTGACCCACAACAATTACAGATTTAGACCGAACTGAGAGTGTATTAAAAGGTGCAGTTCGGGTTAACATTGCTTTAATTCCCGTATATGAGAATAGACGGCAATTCAGTAAATATCTATATAATAAGATACAAGTTAACGGTGAAAAGCTTGACAGACGCTGGATGATTTATTCACAAACAATGGATGCCGTTTACTGCTTTCCGTGTCGATTATTCGGTCTAGAAAATACAAATATTGAACCAAGTGAAGTGTGTGACTGGAAAAACTTGGGTGATTACCTAAAGTATCATGAATGTATTCAACAGCACAAAGGTTGTATGTTGAAATGCATTCATTTAGAAAATGGTTTAAAAATCTGTTCCACTATTAACTGCAGTCTCAAATTGAACAAGATAGGAAACGTTGGAGAGATATTTTAGAACGATTGCTTTCAATTCTAAATTTTTTAGCATTTCACTATTGGACCTTTAGGGGTCATAGAGAGAAGTTAACTGACTGACTGATCTGACTCAGATTCGAATTGTTGAAAAAAATAGTTGCCTGTAAAGTTGGTTTTACGGGCATAGATTTTACGTGACAACATCTTTTTCTCGGTAGAATATTTATTTATATGAATATTATTAAATTGCACAATAGGAACAAGGAATTTAATTTAAAATTTAATTCAACATTATCGGTTGGACCGATCATGTTTGAGTGGGACAGAGATGCAAGGCATTCGCCCGTCCGGCGGGCGTCCTCTCTCTCGTTCGGTGACTCATCGTAACAGACGTTAGCGGGCGTTACACTTTTTGAAGAGTGACTCAAAGCCAGAACTTAATTTAAGACGTTGTCAAGAAAAAATAAATACTACTTGAAAATTCTTGATTGTTCTCGTGACGTTTCTCGTGTTAAACACCTTTCACTTTTTATAAGATTTTTCAATACAAATACAGCTGAAATTGAAGAACATTTAATTGGTTTCTTAGCCGTCGTCGAAACAACCACAGCTGACTAATTATATAATCACAGAACTAGAGCAGTTAGGTTTATCATTTCAAAACTGCAGAGGCGAAGGATATGCTAATGATGCCAATATGAGCGGTGAAAAAAGTAGTATCCAAAAACGTATTCTAGAAATTAATCCACTTGCTTATTTTTTATCTTGTGGGAGTTATAGCCGGAATCTCATCACAGGAGATGCAGCGATGTCTTGTGTCCGTACAAAATCTTATTTGGATTACTACTCAGTTTGCCGGGTCAAGTCAGAGATGGGCTGTTTTAAATGCTCCTGTAAAAACTTAATCGCTAAAACAACTTTTTGAAACTAGATGGGAATGCAGGGTAGCATCAGTGAAAGCCGTTAAATATCAACAAAGAGATATATGTGACGCTTTGCAACACTAGCAGAAAATACAACACATTTTCGGTAGGTCAGTGAATGCCAATCTATAGAAAAGGCAACTACCTATGAATTTGTAGTTTCACTTGTCATATGATATGAGATTTTTACAAAGATAAATGTTATAAAACGTAAAATGTGGCAAAGTACACTTAGATGTGGCTATACAACACCTGAACGCATTCATAAATTAGCTCGATATTTATCAAAGGAACGGTTTTCAGTCATTCTTTGTAACAGCTAGAGAAACAGCCGAGGAAAATGGTATTGACAGACAGTTCCAAGAAGTCAGATGACGACGTAAAAAAAGGCATTTTAATTATGTAGGGGTATATGAAGCTCATGAATTGAATGCGGAAGAAGTTTTCAAAATAAACTATTTCTATGTCATTGTCGGCAATATGCGCGCAAGCCGCATTGTAGCTTTTATTTCTCTCAAGGTATTTTTATTTTAACACTTGCCATGTGCTTGGGTTAAGTTTCTATAAATTTTAAAGAAAGAAAAAAATTCGCTCCAGTCAGGATTTGAACCTGTAACCTTTCGTCTAAAGCCGACAAATGCTATTTGAGCAACTGATAATTCAAGTCCTGTGGAGTAATTTGTTAATTCCTTTCTTACCCGTTAACGCAGGTAGTTATGTCTCTTAGTATTAGATACACAGTTCTGAATACGTACTACATGAGTTCATCGTTACAGATGAAATTCACATTTATAAAGGCCAAAACTTTAACTTTTACTAAGTAAGCATAAGTAAGTGGGGTAAGCCCCACTATCGAAATAGTCCTAAGAACCTGCCACCACACCTGTTACAGTTGCGTCTGATGACAAGAGTTTTTTGAATTATTAAAACATATGTAAGAAATTTAATGACCCAAGATCGGCTTTCAGCACTGCATTTAGAATAGCAAGTTTAATCTCTCTCTTCTTAACTCTCAGTCTTAGGCTGTTAATTTCAACTGTCGTAATAATAAAATTATTTAATTTTAAGGAAATTACTGATTTACTTCCTAAGCTACATATCGATTGGCAGTATGGGAGACAAGGAACGTATTCAAAATAAAAAACCGAGAGTACCCTAGCAGATAATTCGTTAGACTGTGACTAAAAAATATATATTTTTTTATTATATACCTAAAGTACATTAAACTGCAAAAACTCGATTTCAACTTCAAGAGGTATGTGATCAAGTGGTGAACTGCCTGCTTTATGCAGATGATGCTGTACTTTGGGCTCTACACCATCTGAGCTGCAAACACTGGTCACAGTTATGGAAGAAGATTAAATAAAGGGGCTTACATTTGAATGCGATGAAAACCAAGAAAATGGTATTTGAAAGAGATGTAGACAGAACGGATGTAAGAGTTTTGGTTGATGATGTAGTGCTGGAACAAGTGAATGAAATTGTATATCTTGGTTGTGCTTTTAGCAGGGATGGAAGGTACACCGCGGATGTAGAGAGGAGAGTGAGTGCAGGGAATAGTGTGAATGGAGCGTTGGGTAAGCTATTCCAAAGCGAGGTTTTGAGTCAAAAAGCTAGACTCGCTTTGCATAATTCTGTGCCAATCCGTTATTGTATGGAAGCGAGAGTTGGGTATGTCCGAAAGATCATGAAAGTAGAATAAATGCGGTCGAAATGAGAGCACTACGGAAAATCCGTGGTGTAACGCTCGCTGACCGCATTCGTAACAGTGAGATCCGAGAAAAAGTGGGATTGAAAGAAATTGTTGGTGTTAAAATGCGAAAGGGTAGCACCACTGGTTCGGTCATGTGAAAAGAATGACAAATGAAAGATTGATAGAGCAGATATACATTGCAAATGTGGATGGATGTAGGTACCCGGGAGACCAAGGCTGACATTTCACGATCAGATCAATCGGATATTATCCGAGGGTGGTGTCAAGAGTCTCCGAAACCGGCGTGTTTGTATGTATGACAAGTGTAATGAATGTGAAGGAAGCAAGACAGGTTTGTCAGAATCGTGAGGTCTGGCACTAGATACTCTCTGCCTATCTCGTAAGGGACTTGGCGTGAAGATATGTATGTATGTATGTATAGGTATGTCATACAGAAATTAGGAAGTTTTACTCGATCATTTTGGAATTTTATCACCAGACTCAGACTTAGTGGCCACTTCGAAAGTACGCACTTTTAAATCCATACTAATATTATAAATGCGAAAGTAACTCTTTCTGTCTGTCTGTTACCTTTTCACGCCTAAACCACCCAACCGATTTTGCTGAAATTTGGTATGTAGATAGTTTGCATTCATGAGAAGGACATAGGCATATTATTTTTTGGATATTCAACCCCTAAAAGGGTAAAAAGGGGTAAAGTGGCAAAGTTTGTATGAGAAAAATATTTTTATTGCACATTTTTGCATGAAACTTTGAATTAATGCTTTTTAGTACAAATGATGAAACACGTATTCCAGGGTTTTTCGAAATTCACCCCCATTGGGGGTTAAAGGAGGTTGCAAAGTTTGTATGAGAAAAATATTTTTATTGCACATTTTTGCATGAAACTTTGAATTAATGCTTTTTAGTACAAATGACGAAATACGTATTATAGGGTTTTTCGAAATTCACCCCCATTGGAGGTTAAAGGGGGTTGCAAAGTTTGTACGAGAAAAATATTTTTATTGCACATTTTTGCATGAAACTTTGAATTAATGCTTTTTAGTACAAATGACGAAACACGTATTTCAGGGTTTTTCGAAATTCCCCCCAATGAGGGTTAAAGGGCCACCCCTAAGTTTGTCTGGAAAATTTAATTCTATTAAAATATTTTGCGTGACATTGAAATAATGCTCTGCAATACAAATTATAAGCTACATATCTAAGCGTTTTTCGAAAATCAACCCCTATGGGGGTCAACGTGGGTGGCACAATTTGCGTAGGAAAGTAAGTAAGTTAAGTAACAGTAATTTTTACCATAAGTCCATAACAATGAACCACATAATAACATCAGTTTATCATTAACGAAAAACACACAAAGAAATTAAGATACACATAGTAAAATAGCAAATATGAATATCATAATCATAGCAAAATTGGTTAAAAATCCCTACTAATATTATAAATGCGAATTATAATTACGCTTTCACGCCTAAACCAGTGAACAGATTTTGATTAAATTTGGTACAGAGATAGAATAGACTCTAAGGAACAACATAATCTTTTTATTGCAAAAACTAGGGGAGAATAGGTAAAAAGAGGGGATGACTGTTCATATATATATTCGTCATTTCTAAAGCTGTAACAGTGAAACTTTGTTTAGACACTTTATGATGAACGAAAGAACATAGACTACTTTTTATCACTAAAAATGAGGGAGAATGGGTTAAAAGAGGTGATGAATGTTCGTATGGAAAATCGTTTTTTTGTTTGAAAGGGTATACTTCAGAGGTGGTCCCATGGTCACCAGGTCAGGATCTGATGATAAAATCTTGGGTAAAAACGAGGGAAACTCTAAAAAAATGTTGGCAAGAATAGTGTTTTTGTGGATTATAATCACTTGCTAGCATTCGACAATGGTCACTCCATACACAGACTCAACAGACTTGCGGAATAGGCTGACCGTTAAGTGTCTTTGAGGAACTTGGAGATATTTACACAGACGCAAGGGAGAAAATGCTAGCGCTGAGCGTCAAGCTCAAAGTAGAATCATTTTCAGAAGCTTTAATACTAATGTTTTTGTTACTGCAGGATTCTATTATGACCACACGTTACAGTATAAAAATAGGCTGAGTCTATTAATACAGGTACTGTACGAACAATTTATAATTATTAATACGGGTACTGGACAAACAATTTATTATTATTCGTACAGAAGTCGTACGAATAATTTTATTTTATCAATTAGAGTGCAAATAATTTAATTTTTTTTGAAATGTTTTTTTTTTAATAACTTTTAAACGGCTCTACCGATCGATTTTAGAAACTAAGCTCTTAACATCAAAAAATGACGTCGATCGCCATCAGCCCGTTCGAAATCGATTAATTCTTTCTTGAGTTATCTTTGTCAAAAGAAAACCGAAGAAAGTATTTTTTCTGAATTACTTCGAAATTCCTCGATCGATTAATTTATACTTGAAGATTTTTAATGAAGTTTAAAAAACTACGTCGAATGCTGCCAACCGCGTGGAAATCGGTTCATGTTATTTCTCTTTATTACATTAAATGATATAAAATCATTGAACTATTTGAACACTTATTTAAATTTAAATTACTTATTTTTAGTCAAGTTTAATTCTATGAAACTTTTAATTATTCTTACATTTTCATAAAATTAAAATTAATTTAATTATCCTAGAATATACTAATTTTCTTCACATTTTTTACACATCCAATAAGTTTTACGTGGACAACGCTTTAATCCCGTACATTTCAAATGATACCATTCACAACAATAATCACATTCTATACTTGTTTTCACTTTTTCTTCATCATCTACTGTCGTATTTAAATTTTCTTTACACGAAGGACATTCCCATTCGTTTAATTTTTTTTTGTCTCGTAAACTTATTCCACTATTTTCCAAGCATCAGCCGTAAAATATTTTTTCATTAAATTAATTTTCACTTGCTTATCTAAAACTGCAGATGATACATTATCAGGAATTGTTTCCACTTCATCTTCTTAAATTACGTGATTATTTTTTAATACTTTAGTCACAGTTTCACTATTTACAAACCAATTTAGCATGATTGACAATTTATCATATATATTGTTTTCTTGACAAACGGTTGAAT
>NJDD01003305.1:254293-265273 GCA_002245505.1 Calephelis nemesis | reverse complement strand
AAGCATATAATTTGCTTACTTTGGGGTTAGATTAAATTTGTGTAACTTGTCCAGGTATATTTATTTATTTATTAATTAAGACAGTGGCACATTACTGATGTTATGGCGCTTGCTAAGGTGGTAATACTTTTCTCGACGAGTCGTCGTAAAACTCTATCACCTCTTCCTAGAGACGGTAAATCTGACAAACTCACAAACTTTCGCATTTACAATATTTGTAGAATTTAGATTAAATCTACGTTTCAGACGGATGCAAACCTATAAAACCTAGTGTTTGCAACCGTTTGAGACCCATGTTAGTTGTTTAGTAAAATTAAACAAATACAAAAATAAAATTATTATTATTATTACTAGTGGTCGTCCGTTGGTCGAAATTCGACCATAATAAATTTAAATATCTTGTTGATAAGAACGCCACTTTTACTTCTCAATACCAAATACTTTGTTTGCAAACTATATGGTGCGCCATCTGTGATCTTTTATCGTTATAATCAATATATTTATTTGTGTGTGTCAAATGCGTGGTAGTGTGGGTAATGTTTTATTTATTGATTTAATGTACTTTACAAGCATTATTATTGAAAAATATTAGCGTTCTGCACTTTTGTTACACATAAATTATAAGTGTGCCAAATTTTATGCTCCTGCGTCCGCGCAATTTTTGTATAAAAGGGTCCCAAGTTTTGGCATAACGTATTAATATTTAGATTAACTAGACGTTAATAAATCATCAGTATTTTGTTCCAAAGTACCTGTAATATCATACTCGATTTCAACTTTGCAATTGCAAAGCAAAACAATCGGATTCAGGAGTAACCCTACTGATTAAAAGTGAAGGACAAAGATGGTATTAAGCCACGAAGTGCCAATTCACTCTGTCTTTAAAGACGCTTAAGTGTAATACTTCGGAAATGCCTTCTTAGGCAGTGAATACCATTCCTTAGCCGTTCGAATAATAAAAACGGAAGTAAACTTTGTGATAAGAATATCAACCAAATTTTAATATTTTGTCGTCTATTTAAACAGCTAAATATACATTATTAATAATTATAATTCAAACGTTGCCCCAACTGCCATATAATTGACTACATTCGAGTGCCATTAAACAATAAAAAAATGTTATCTATACAAAATTATGCCTACATAAAAACCAAATATACATATTTTATGTCTCTTTCGTTTTTGTTTGTCTCTGTGTTCTAGCGGTCTGGCATTGGACTTCACTACTTGGGGTCCCGGATTCGATCCCCGGGTCAGGCAACAATAAAAACAGTTTAATTTTCTAATAAAAATAACGTTGCCCGGGATTGGATAAGTACCCGGTTGGCGGGTAAGCTTACCACTTATCACATTGTGGGACTTAGCGTCATCGCCTACGCATTCGGGAATATGGGCGTGAAGACAATTTAGTTTTTACTTTCTGTTTTAATAAAAATTATTTTATAAATGAAATACTAGCCGATCCTGCGAACTTTATATCACTTGACATTAACACCTACTAACAGTAGCTACACTACATCGGTTTTTCTCTTCACGAGAATCTAGAGATAGCCAACGAAAAGAAAAAGAATCACCAAAATTAGTCCATCCATTCAGACGTGATGCAATGACCACGCAAAATGGTGATTAATTTTTATAAATACAGATTAAAAAGCGAGAGATCCACCTGATAGTGATAGAGACCTTTTAAAAGTGAGTAAGCTCTTTTATAGTAGATTTCTAAGTGTCATTGTTTCGGAAACACCGCCTCCGGCCAGTAGTTCTTCAAACGCATAGCACAAAGGAAAAAGAACAGATTTAGACTAGGAATAGTGTTTTACACAGACTGTTTTGAAGTTGACAAAAAAAGATATTCTCAACTTGTCATGTTCTTTTTCATGTTAGACCACGCGTAAGTTTTGGTGCCTTTGACTGATTTTCCTGCAAATTGATGTAATTAAGTGCAGTAATATTGCAAAAACAAACTCTTACTATTTCATTAGGTACTGCGTCACGATTTGACAATTTTTGATAGCATTAAACGCAGTAAAACTGCAAAAGACGACTTCAAATTTGGAACATATGTGGTTTTCTCATGAATGCTAATTTAGACCTGGACCAAGTTATAATGGGACCACTGCGGGAGTATAGGCTTTCAATTAAAAAAAAAACAATTTTGAAAATCCGTCCACAAACACCGGAATAATCGAGTAACATACAAACAAAAAACATACGGTCGAATTGAGAGCCTCCTCCTTTTTTCGTCGGTTGAAAAGGTTCCGAAATTGTCCCACGAATTTTTTATCAAGACCCTATTACTAGATTTTCACAAATCTTGACTTGAAACCTCTCTTTCTAAAAAAGAACCACCAAAATTGATTGTCTATTGACGGAGTAATCGTATTACAAAATACAAAAAAACAATAACAAACAAACAATCGAATGGAGATATTTTATTGAATCAGGCGTTACTTTGCGGAAATCCATTGTAACAGATGTAAAATAAGCCTTTATTTTGCTAATTCCGCGTAAGCAGTGTAAATTCGAATAAGAAATTTTAACGTTTTTTTTTTATTATTTCAAAATTATTTTCTTATTGGTATGATGGATACACCTCCAAGGAAGCTACATATAAAACTTATGGCAATCGGTTCTACAATTTTTAAGTTAAAAATTTGATAGTACATGTTTCAAAGTTTTTTTAGACGAAATAATGGTAAAATTTTGCAGTTCGCGGGCGTTTCAATTACTCTTTTAATTACTTTGTATTATGCGTTTAGGACTAATCTCTTTAACTAGATTTAACCACAATTAAGGTTAAAAACGTCCATTAGTTACATACGGCATTTTAAAAATCAACAAATTATAGCTATTAAGTATTTTGGGGTTTTAACACTGGGACATTGGTATCAAATAGCAATAGGACTCTTATTTATAGAATAACTAGCTGACCGGGCAGACATTGTACTGCTATATGTTAATGTGATTTTAGTAAAAAAAATTAGGTGAGTCACCCTTATCACTTACAGGTATGAAAAATAGATGTTGGCCGATTCTCAGTCCTACTCAATATGCTTACAAAACTTTATGAGAATCGGTCAAGCCGTTTCAGAGGAGTACGGAAACGAACATTGTGACACGAGAATATTACATATAAGACTAGCTGACACGATGACCACGCATGTTAGGAATTCATTTATACGGGGTGCCACAGTAGATATTAAAAAAACTGACTATTTAAGATATCAAAGTAACAGTACTTTTGAAATCAATTTTATTTCAGTACCTTTTTAAATTGTAATTTATCTATATTTATATACAGGGTGCTCCAGTAAACTTTTGAAAGCCAAAAGTGTAGTGGCCATACGCACTTTGTAGCTTATGACTTAGTCATAAAAAATCTTCTTTGCATACCTTTTTTTTGCACCTTAAGCATATGGCGTCGACTTTGCAAAAAATGCAGGTGCGATTTTACTTCAGTTAATCTATCTACAACCCAATCAATTTAATCGATTTTGATAAAATATGCCTTGACTTTGAAGTGAATTTTACTTTTATCTTTTGATCAATTATGCGTGCGTGCGTAATAAGATACCAAAAAGACAAGAATTAAAAAGTACTCAAAAATCCTTTATAAATAAATTATAACATAATAATTAATAAACTAAAATATCCATTTGCACAGACAAAGCTCATTAAAAATTACGTAAATGTTCTTTTTTTGAATAATACTCACTTAAAACACTCCGACGCATTCATTTTGTTTTCATACCCATTCTGAAAAAAAAATAACAAACTTATCATATTCATATTAAAACAAAATATCCACTTTAATAAGTATCCCTGGATAAGTCACACATATTGAACCTAACCCCAAAGTAAGCAAATTATATGCTTCTGTTATGGGTGTTAGCCAGCAATATTGTTACATAGAAATACTTAAATAGATACCAGAATAAATTTAATAAACACGCAGACCCGGAAATGCAGACATTTAAATGTTCATCACACAAATGCCTGCCCCCGTCGGAAATCGAACTCGAGCCTCGCAGTTGGTCAATGTAGTTAGGCGTGTACACTAGCCACTCGACCAACGAGGCGGTCGAATTTTGTTTCGTTTTGTCGTACGTAATTTATATCTTGTCATAAACACAATATAAAAACAAACTTGCTCGATCATGGTAACGTGCCCGGTAGGCAATAAATAGGCTTACCAGATAACGAACTGTGGAACTTAGTGTCTTAGGGTATTAGGCTAGTCGTGGGTGCCCTGGTTGTGCCTTGGCTACTTCTTTGGGGATGTGGGCGTTAAAATACTTACTTTACATTAACAAGATAAGTGACAGACGTAACACTAATGTAATCTGCTAACAATCTCACAAAAAAATGTTAGTTTCTATATTATAAATAGATGAATTCTAAACACCTAACCATAAATTAAATTGGGACAGCTGTAAGACTAAAAATGCTACGTAGATGACGTGGCAGCATGTTATTGGTTGAGGCTAAAGCTTTGGACAGTGTGTAGTAAAACACATGTTTAACGAGTGCTTATTTGTTTGCAGGTCTTTCAACAAAAAAACGTAGAATGTAAATGTCTGAGGTAACCAAAGCTTAATTCGTGAAAATTAGTTCAGTGTCTCAGTCAAGAATCAGGCTATTGCAAGTGACAAAATCTTTATTCGCGGCTGTACCTACTTACAGGATTATATAATTCGTTAACTAAGGTACATGCGCCTAAGATGGCCCAGTTCTTAAGATGGCCTATTTTCAATATTTTGTATTTTATAAAGAACAAAATATTTAAAACAGGTTATCATAAGAACTGGGCCATTTTAGGGGCAAGTACCATATTCCCCTGTCAAAGCCTAAATACAAAATGAGCATCAATCAAATTGTTATAATAAGTTTTTTTTGAAACCAATAGCAATAAATAAAATTTGTTTTGTTGCATTTGCAAAATAATTAAAGAACGTTTACTTTATGACATACTAACGGCCCGCCCTGGCTTTGCACAGTAATGAAATATACATATAAACCTTTCTCTACAATCACTTTATCTATTACAAAAAACTGCATCAAAATCCGTTACGTAGTTTTAAAGATTTAAGCATACAAAGGGATATAGGGACATAGACAGCGACTTTGTTTTATACTATGGTGTGATTTGATCAATCAAAAATTTTGGTAAAACCTACGTTTTTTTTTCAAAACCGTAACTTATTGCAAGTCAACGTTCTGTATAAGAATAAAATGTACTTACTGGGGTCATATATAATTTCGTGCAGTCCTTCAAAGGGAAGGTCCCTTTTCCAATCCAGATCATGTATGCAGCTGCCAGCGCCACGTATACCATACTGTAGACACAGCATATGTATGATGTCAGGATTCTTAAGTGACCGACACCTGAAAATTAAGGTTTCTTATGACAAGGTTTTTTTGTACTCAGAGTTCGTCGCTTGGGTTCTATCCAAGGTTGGTAAGAAAGGTTGTGTAAAGGGTCTCCTAAACTGACGTGTTTGATAAAATGAGTAATGAATGTGGATGAAGCTAGAGCACTTTTACAAGGATCATAACTTATCGCACTCGACTCTCTGTCTAGCGCAATATGGACTTAGCGTGAAGATATGTATCTGGATGTGTGCTACAAACTTTACCATATGGATGTCAAGTAACCACTAGTGTAGAATTAAAAAAACATTTCTGTTTTATTGGTTTAGCATTGGTTTAGCATAGATAATTTTTAAAATAACACTTATAGCTTTTCACCGACTCAAAAAAGAAGGAGTTTCTCTATTCAACTATATTTTTTTGTATGTTACGCTATTACTCGGTAAATAGGCAACATATTTTGATATTTTTTTAGACAGATAGGTCGTGATTTCAAAGTGGTCCCTTGTTAGTTTTACACAGTATTATTATTGGAGTCGCTGGATACAAGTGTCTGGTGACCGTGACTTGTGGCGCTTTTTGGGGAGGCCTATGTTCAGCAGTGGACGTCCTCTGGCTGATAATGATGATGATGATTATTGGACCTTTAAAACAATATAAATACGTCTTCAACTTTAAGATTGAATATAAAATTTGCTAGAACTGCATTCAGTTTATTTGGTTGTATTATGATTTAATTTAAAAAGTGCATCGTCACGTTCATATCTCCGAAGTAATTGGCATTGGTACAAGGATGGCAACCATAGCTAGCCGTAGATACTTAGCTTCATAATGTTGTAGGTGGCAAATCTTTTGCGAACTGGGCATTTAGCATTTCAATACCAAAGTAAAAAAAAATAAGTTGACCGATCCGGGAATTGAACTTGGGATCTCTCGCTCTTAGCACCAACATGAGACCATAAGACGACAGTAACAATTCACTTAAAACTAGCGGCCCACCCCGGCTTTGCACGGTTATGAAACATATAAACCTTCCTCTTCAATCAATTTATTTATAATAAAAACCGCATCAAAATACGTTGCGTAGTTTTAAAGACTTAAGCGTACAAAGACATAGTGACAGAGGAAGCGACTTTGTTTTATACTATATAGTGAAGCTATATAACAAAGTTTCATAAACACTGTATAAATAATATAATAGTATAACTTAACTAGGTCAAACAGAATCAATTATTAACCTCCGATTCAGAGCAGAAGCCGGAGATAAAAGTTAGTTCTATAAAACCTTATGAATAATAAGCAAGCATACTTTCATATTAAAATTCCAGTGCAAAGAGATATGCAAATCATGTTACACAAGCGATTAACATTTTAAAATTTCAATGTAGACTTTCGCGGTTCTTTTATAACTTCTCTATGATAGAAGAAATACTCAAAGTACTATATTATATGGCAAAGTACAATATACTATAATAGTCATCATACCTGAGAGTACATTATGTTATAAATAAATGTCACTCAATAAAAAAATTGATTGTTTTTTTTAACAATTTTCATATCTGGTAGCGTCTTTTGTAGCTTATTTTTTTTTTAATTTTATGTTCTTAATTTGCTTCGATTATCCTATTGATATTAAAAATGCGAAATTTTTTATATTTGTTTGCTTGTTACTTCTTCACGCAGAAACTGCTGAACCGATTATAATGAAATTTGGCACACATATAGAAGGTTATTTGGATGAACACATAGGACTGTTTTTATCCCGAACAAAATGATCCTATGGGGCCATTAGCCACACGGGCAACACAGCGGGAAATAGCAAGTCTATATATATATATATATAATAGAAAGTAGTGTTAGTTACACTATTTATAACTCAAGAACGGCTACACCGATTAGGCTGAAAATTGGTAGGGAGATAAATTAAAACTGGGAGAAGGATATAGGAAACCTGTTTTTATCCTGTTCAATTGTGAGGAAACTGGGAAAAACAACAATTTAATTTTTCCCATATAAACTGAACGGGCGGAACGAAGTTCGCGGGATCAGCTAGTATAATATAAAAGAAAGCCGTGTAAGTTACACTGCATATAACTCAAGAACAGCTAAACCAATTTGGCTGAAAACTAATGGTGAAGCTGGTACTTTTCACCCCTTCGACTGCTAGGAAACTAGGAAAAAATACATTTTAGTTTTTCCTACAGAAACTGAAAGGGTGGAATGAAGTTCGCCAGGACAGCTTGTAAGTAAGTAAGCAAATTCTAGGCTTGTCAAATAAAGCTGTTTTATAATACCGCATGAGTGAAACAATTTTGTTTATATTTTGTTTTTGTTGGTATATATTTATATACAATATAATATTATAGCACTTGTTAACGTTATATTATAAAAGTCATCATATTAGTTATTTAAATAAGTATCTCAGAAGTGTATAATGTTTAGGTTATTTATTTTTGTATAATCTACTACTTATTTGCAGAAGATAATTATATTTATTTAAATAGTATTAAATGCCTTTTTGTTTCTAAAACAAACTGTAAATTATTTTTAATTAATAAAAATAACAAATTTAAATAATATTTGTATGTATATACATAGATACACGTGGTTGGCTTAGATTCTTTTCGAAATTTTAAAATTTTATAATCCAATGAATATAAGATAATCATATTTATTTAAATAGTACTACATGCCTTCTTGTTTAGAAAACAGACTGTAAATCATTTATTTATATAATAAATGAACATACGTTCGTTTGTTTAGATTCTTTTTGTCTATTTTATTTTGAAAATTACGTCGTTGGCCGAGATATTACCGCGCACACTTAACTCTACCAACTAACCTCGACGCTCAGGTTCGATTCTCTATTGGAGAAGACATTTGTGGGGTTAAAGTAATACGTTTGCTTATTTCCGGGTTTGGGTGTTTTTCAATCTAATTGTATGTATAATTAGTATTTCAATGTATCCATGACTAAAACATTTTAACACAAGATGCATACTATTTGCTGACAGCTACTTCAGATTATTTTTGGGATTTGTCTTGCGAATTTTTTTTTAGTATTGTTCAATATTATCAGTTTATACATGTTACGTAAAAATAATTATTTATGTAAAGTTAGGTTACAAAAAAATGCGAGTCTGTAAGGAATAGGAAATAAGTAAGAAGAAACTGCATCCAGGTAAAAAGAAAAAGAAACACATAAAAAAGAGTTTAATAGATTATTTTAGGAGTAGGCAGTGCAGATATCACAATCCTAAAAAGAAAAGGTAAACTCGAGGAGTCTACAGCAAAACATGTAGAGAAATAGACGGAAACGCCTATTCTGTTCTTCTTTCCATCCCGCTCAGTGCATGCGTACAATGCATTAATGAACTTTGTCCAAAAAAAAACGACGGGTTGCACTAGGGGAGTCCCGGCAGAATAGTTAAGGAATAATTTTGCACGAATAGCTTTAATTATTATCAGCATGAAAGTACTACCATTCTGCGCAATTTGCGCAAGCGCCCTGTTTCGTCTAACAAATTTTCGATCAGGTCACGTGTCCTGACGCGAGTTTAGATGTTTTTACCCATTCCAAAAAAAGTGCGCTACGCCGCTAAAGAAGTTTTCACTTAAAAAAAAATAGACGTGCTTACCACGTAATATTGGAACTGCCCTCCATACCCCCACTGGATCCTGACGACTGAGTTGTCCCATAGCCAGTTGGAGCACTGTGGTAGATATTCCGACCACCAGCAACCAGAACGAGTACACCACAAGGTAAGTGATGTCTCCATATTTGGATGCCTCTCTTGGTAGTCTTACCGTGTTGAAGAGGGAGAGTGAGATCGCTATCGTACATATTTGAGTTTTGATTATACTGAATATCCGTCCGATTGTCTGAAAAGAGAGAAACATAATATAACTATTATTAATTAAGCTATCATTTATTAAAAATTTAATAAACTAAATTTAAAAAAACCGATACAAGAACTTAATTTCCCTTTAAAAAGCAAAAAAAATGGTGACATTTGGTTACTATCCCCACTTTCACCTCCCACAACTTTTAAACGGCTCAACCGATTTTCCTCAAACATGTCAAAAAACACATGCACATAAATTACTTTAAATACTAAAAAAAAAATAGGTTGAAATAACAACATCCGTTCGGGATTTATAACGCCACCGACACACAGACACGTTAAACTCATAAAACCCCTTTTCTTGCGTCGGGGGTTAAGAATAGAACAAAGACATATACTCAAAAAACACAAACATTTGTTTGCAGTAGGGCAAAATTTGGTTTATGCTGTTATTTGGGACGTAAGTATGTGTTAGATACTAGTTGTTACCCGCGGCTTCGCCCGCGACAAATTGAGATGTAAGCTATCCCATCTTTCAAGTTAGGTCAAACTGCATACGCTGTGTAAATTTGATTGAAATAGGTTAAAATAGTTTAGGAGTCCAACTTGGTCAAAAAAACGTGACATGTAATATATATAAATATTTATATTTTCCCTGACATGACATAATGACAATAACAAGTTATTATTTGACATTTCCAAGTTCTAATTTGGAGAACATTTACTTATAGTGGCTGCTTTAGCCAACTTCTATTTTTAGTTTTAGGAACTATTTTGTTTCTATGTGTGTATATAGTATGGGTTACATTTATTATGTACAAGATGCATTGACTTAGGTGTGTACAATATGCCTCACTTCAGTAAAAACTAAATCTTAAATATGAAATTCTCGTGTCACAATATTCGTTCCCGTGCTGCTCCGAAACGGCTTGACTGATTCTCATAAAATTATGCGAGCATATTGAGTAGGTCTGAGAATCGACCAAATCTATTTTTCATACCCCTAAGTGATGAGGGTAAAAAAAGGGCAAAAAATAGCAGAACAACGTCTGCCGTGTCATCTTGTATTATTATAACATTACATAATATTACTATCCGTCAAGTTGTTAGAAGATAGTATTGACATTACATCAAGGAAGTCAACGTGATGAATGGATTGTAGTGTGTACGTACGAGTAACAATTAGTAACACGCAACAAAAAGTAAAACTAGTGGTTGTTAAGCGACATACTACACATATAACACACGAAATAATTTATTAATCAACAATTTTCTTCGTTCTGATTCTTGGAATCGCAAATTGACTCGCGTGGTTGTTAATAGGGTTGTCAAGCCCGGGAAATTATGCTGCTAAAATTAAAAATTCGAAAGTTTGTAGGTTTGTTTGTTACTCTTTCACGCTAAAACTGTTCAACCGGTTTTCATGAAAATTTGCACACATGTAGAGGGTGTTAACTTAGATTAACATACAGGATAGTTTTGATTCCGAAAAATGTTCCTGTGTAACCATTAACTACGCGGCAACGCCGCGGGCAACATCTAGTTTAATATATATCCACGTGGCTATTTAACTAGATGTTGCTTTTAGTTAGTTTTTAAAGACACCATAGCTGTTAGAGGTGCGTCACAGTTTTGTGGCCGAAATGTTAGTCCAATTGTGCAGGTCTACCGACTACCCTACCTTTGAACCGGAACATGACATTGTCATTATGGCGGCAGGAATAGGTAAGACGGTCGATTTCTACCCGGGTAAGTTGCTTCACAG
>NJDD01003305.1:228944-243869 GCA_002245505.1 Calephelis nemesis | reverse complement strand
ATTGGGTGTTTCGAACTTTCTAATAAAAATTTTCTCGGAATTTGATATGTGGCCGGTTGGGGATAGGCTTGCCACCTATCACATTGTGGGACTTAGTGTCTTCGGCTAGTCGTAGGTTCCCTGGTTGTGCCTCCGCCTACCTCTTCAGGGATATGGGCGTGAAGATACTTTTTTTTAATATTACAAACAGGAAATGTTTGATTTTTTGTTTGTTTGTTTGAGCTCCGAAACTACTGAACCGATTTCAAAAATTCTTTCACCTTTAGAATGCTACATTATCATTGAGTGACATAGACTTTGATTCATTAAAATCGGTGCAGTAAAAGCCAAGTTACGCAGGCGAACATGCGTGAAACTGCTAGTTGTGATATATGTTACTTATATTGAGACAGGATAGGTTATTGTTGAGACAGGATTTGTTTATGTATTTGTTATGAGTTTTTTGCAATGTCTGATGTAAGATGCTTTTGAAGGCTATATTAGTGTTTTAATTATTGTATGTGCTTGTCAAAAAATATACTAACATATTTTAACTGTTGATGTATTTCAAATGTAAAGAATATTGCATCTACGAAATAAAGACGACGAATTGAATTGAATTTAATATGCATATCAAATTTCATCTAAATCGGATAAGAGGCTTAAGAGCAACAGACAGATAGATACCTAGACGGACAAATTTTTGCAATTATAAAATTAGTATAAATTTACTCATGACTTCGTCAGCGGAGAATAGCTTCATACAAATTTTCATTCCCCATTATAATCCTTTGGGGGCTCTTTAAAAATACTAGCCCACATTTAAACTTGTATCATTGACTATAAGTACATTAAATTCTATTTTAATTACTCCAGTTTCTTCGCGTAACAAACAGAAAGAAAGACATGAATATGTGGACATACGCGATCCGCGCTTGGACCTGTCTATACATAGAAAGAGTCTTTCTAAAGTTTTAATACTAAGATATTTTTGTTTATTATTAAAAAAAGTAAAAAAAAATGTGTTTATACTTATGTACACGCGTTAGAATTTATACTTCTTCGGCGTAATAAGATAAAAATCTTTTTAAAAAAATTATCTTTTGCCTTATTTTACATTTGTAGACAAAATGACACTAACCATAGAAAAAAGGTATTTAATACATTAAAAGTTTTGTTATAATGCATTATTTAGTTAAATAAAGTTTATTTAATATTTAATAAAAATATCACAAAAAACTAAAATGTTATCTATAGCTAACTTCATCATGTCGGTTTTTCGTGACGGTGTGCGCGCGCATTGAAAAAATTTCCCCTCATCTCCTAACGCACCAAAAGAAGTATAACTTCAAAAAGTATCTTCACGAATATATTCTCAAATAAGCAGGCAGAGGCACAATCAGGGCACTCACGACTAGACGAAGACACTAAGTCCTACGATCTGGTAGGTGGTAAGCATATCGCCAATCGGGCACGTATACCATCGTAGGCACCTTTGTTTCATTAAAAAAAATGAAAAACTCATATTTCATTTATTTGTTGCTCGGCTGGGAATTGAAGACGGGACTTCCAGAAGGCTAGTCCAACGCCGGACTGCTAGATCATACAAGCGATAATTATTAAAGAATACAAAATTTGCCTGTATTTTACTTACTGTATTATATTGTATAGTACTACTATATAAATTATGCGCTTCGGCTTTACACCTTTTAATCTTTTCACACTTTATACTTTTATGTTTAAATTGGCTGACTTAATCTAAGTTTAAGCGAAATGATTAATTATGTAATAACAACTCTAGATGTAGATTATTGACGAATACAGCTGAAGCGTATAATTTAAATAGTACTACTATATTTAGTAGTATATCATATCGCAAATGGGTTATGAAATTTGCTGATCAACTGCCAATGTATTAAGCAGACTCTTTCCACTGTGCTCGGTCAAACGGAAAGCGTATACTTAAAAGTGAAACACTCAATCACGAATGAAAGATAACTTTACATTAACGATACAAAGATGTAATAACGAACGTTAAAAATTATTATGTGGAAAGATCGCATGTCTACGATTTTCCTCTCAATCAATATTTAATTAACTTTTAATTTCTTTCCTTTTGTGTTGCTGAAGATGAAACATTTTTAAGTCTTTATTAGACGTTTTTTTAATAAGAATTTTATTTTTTCAATAGAAATTTTCCCCGTATTTATCATTTAATTAGAATCAATCATCTGCTTCTCTGCAAGACAGCTTGTAAAAGTCGAGCACTGGTTAAAATATACGCCATTACGAATAATAACTCTAGTGGTATAGTGCTGTGCAGTATCTTACACGAGTAGGAATCCACCACCTTACCTATTCCTGCTGCCAGAATGACATTCATGTTCCGGTATAGAGGTTAGGTAACAGGTGGACTTAGGTAGGTCTTCCACCCCAGCAACGCAACAGAGAACAGCAACGCACCTGTAACATCTGTGGTGTCTATAGGACACGGCTATCTCTTACCGTCAGGAGAGTTGTGAGCTTGTTCGCTGACCTCTTATATAAAAAAGTCAAGTTTGTAACCCGCAACTTCGTGTGTTTAGAATATTTACAGTTTATACAAATTTGTACTACATTATTACAATTCTTTGGAGTTGATGTAAAAAAATAGACTATGTAGGTATCTTGATATTTTTCTAAGTTAAAAGTTAGTAAACTTGGAGCAGTCTATCTGATATAAACAATACTTTCTTTAATAGATACCATAGATGTTAGTGATGCATGGCTACATTTCACTTATTTATTATTTATTTAACACCACAATGATGAGTATTGAAGGTAGCATTTGACCGCCTCGTTGGTCGAGTGGCTAGCGTACTTGCCTAACTGCATCGACAAATCGCGAGGCTCGGGTTCGATTCCCGACGGGGGTAGGCATTTGTGTGATGAACATTTAGATGTCTGCATTTCCGGGTCTGGGTGTTTATCAAGTATATTCTGGTATCTGTTTAAGTATTTCTATGTAGTAGTATCGTTGACTAACACAAGCATATAATTTGCTTACTTTGGGGATAGATTCAATTTGTATGACTAGTAAAAGAAAGTTGCTAATTCTGGAAAAATTATTTAATGATACCTCACTCTACGGCTAAGTTATTTCAGACCGTATTTGTAGAAAAACCATGTGATAAAATGAAAAGATTACCACCAGCAGGCGATGGGGTCCTCGCATGCTGACACGGAAAAAAACTAGTAATTCAATAGGAAGTGAATAATAATAATGTTAGTTTTATTCGTTTTAATAGTAGTGTAGATTAATTTAAAACAAGGCCCAATTTAAAAGTTTGTTAAATTAGTTTTATTTGTAAGTCGCCCTTGGTTTTTAGAATTAGAATGTGTTGTTTCAAAATATGAAACTACGATTTAGGAAATATTTTAGTCTATATATTATAAAACTAAAAATGGCGTTGTATAAACTTATTGCACTAAATTACGCTAATATAGACGCAAGGAGTGTTGGATTATGAACTTCCCTATATTGCAAAGGCATTAAGAAACGAAGTTGGTATCGCCTTTATGGTCTAGTGGTCGGATGTTTGCGTTGACTTTATGAGGTTTCTAGTTTGATTACCTAATCGAAACATGTGGTTTTTTAATGATTGTTTGATTGCCCGGTTGACACTTATATGACTTCGATTTTAATATGAATCAATCTTGAAAATGTATCTTCACGCTCATATACCGAAGAGGTAGGCAGGGGCACAATCAGGACACCCACGACTAGCCAAAGATACTAAGTCTCACAATGTGATAGGTGGCCAGAATATCGCCAACCGGGCACATATCCAATTCCGAGCAACATATTTTTATTAGAAAATTGAAAAAAAAAATACACGTTTTCCTTTTATTGCCTAACCCGGGAATGGAACCTGGGACCTCATGAATTCAAGTCTAACACCTGGACCGCTAGACCACAGAGTATTTCTACGTTTTTATCCCCCGACCTGAGGAGGGTTGATATAAGTTTGACGTGTCAGTGTGTGTCCGTCTGTGACATTACAACTTTAAAAGGATGTACAGTTTTCGATTCGGAATATTTTGTTTGAAAGCTGACGTGGTCGTAATAGTTCTTAGCTATATTAGATGTAGGTTCTTTAGGGGTTGTTGAAAATGTTTTATAATAAAGAGTGTGAAAATTACATACTGCTATATTCACACACATTATAATTTCTCATAATGTTATGTATATGCATATAATTTAAACAGTATTCAACAATACGGCGATAGTAGTGGCCTAGCGCGTGCTCTTGCCCACGATTGTAGAGGTCATTGGTTCGACTCTCGGTCAGGGACAATATTGTACGTTAATAAACACTTTTTTTTACAATATGTGTACTCATTACGATGTTTTTTTGTTACAAATATTCTAACCGCAATAAATCTGCAGAAAACCGACTCAAATTATTTCATTATTTACCACATCACGATTAGATGATTACTAGTACCCATAACTCTATCGCCTCTGTGGTCTAGCGGTTCAGTTGTTGGACTTGACAGCCGGAGGTACCGGGTTGGAATCCTGGGTCGGGCAACAAAAAGAAAATTTCTAATAAAAAAACGTTAATAACGTAATTAGATATGTGCCCAATTAGCGATAGGCTTGCCACCTATCACATTGTGGTACTTAGTGTCTCCGGCTAGTCGTGGGTGCCCTGGTTGTGCCTCTGCTTACCTCACATATGGGCGAGAAGATATATTTTTTTTAGTGCCCATAACTCGGAAACCACTGGTTGATTTATGATAAAATTTATATGTGATCTACATGAAATCATGACCTACATTTAAAAAAACAATTAAAATTTAATTGTAATTGGTCGAGTGATCAGTATCGAAGCAGGCTGTAACACAATTATTGTATACTGGCTGTTGCCCGCGTGGTTCAACAGGAACATTATTTTGAGATAAAAACTATGTGTTAATTAAACTATGTGTTAATCCAAGTTAACCTCTATGTGTGTACCAAATTTCATGAAAATCGGTTCTTCAGTTTTTGCGTAAAGGAGTAACAAACAAACAGACAAACTTCCACATTTATAATATTAATAGGATTCTACTATCAAAACAAAATAGCACGTATTATGTAATAACTTGACATCTCTTGACACTTGACAGCACAGTTGTTGACATTTACAAAGTCAAATTGTAATACGTTTGTGCTGCCAGCTGCTGTTGGCTGTATTTTTTTATTTAGCCTTCACAAATATTGTGCTTTTCCCTATTGTTGGATTCATTTTACCACGCGCTGTTTCTATATTTCACTATCACTTTTTTTAAATAAATAGATAAATATCCATGGACATGTTACACAAATTGAATCTAACCCCAAAGTAAGCAAATTATGTGTAACGGTGTGTTATGGTTACGATTCTAATACATATAAATACTTAAATAGATACCAGAATAAATTTAATAAACACCAAGACCCGGAAATGAAGACATCTAAATGCTCATCACACTAATGCCTGCGCCGGGAATCGAACCCGAGCTTCGCGATTGATCGGTACAGTTAGGCGTGTATGCTAACCACTCGACCAATGAGGCGGTCAGGTTTTCCTATAATTATTTAGGGTAATTTGAAAATGAGTTTTTCAATTTTCTATTTACAATAACACTGCCCGGGATTGGATATGTGACCAGTTGGCAAAAGGCTTGCCGACTATCACATTGTGGGAATTAGTGTCTTCGGCTAGTCATGGGGGCCTTGGTTGTGCCTCTGCTTACCTCTCGGGGATATGGGCGTGTTGATACTGTGTAAGTGTGAAATAATTTTTCAAAACGGACTAGCAGTTCCAGAGATTAGCGCGTTTAAGCAAACAAACAAACAAAATCTTCAGCTTTATAATATTAAGATATCTCAAACCCATAAAATAAAATTCATAAAGTCAAAGTCAAATCTTAATTTATTTCGTAGGTAGAAAATTACACATCAAATATGTCAAATGTTTTTCGTAACAATAGCACAAAGTAGCTACAAAAAAATAAACTAAAACTAAACAATAACATTAACATTTAAAATGTATATATGGTGCCGGTTCGGAATCATTAGATAAGTCATCTTTCTTTCTAAAATATAATTATCAAATCGAGTTGTCGAAATAAAATTGAGGTTTATGGAGTTTTATTGCGTTCAAATTATTATCAAGAAGAAACATCAGTTGCCATAAGTACCTACCATATGTTAGGGCCATAAGCCTTTCACCGCAATTACAAGTAGAGTAGAACGTTAATAACATACTCTTAAATTTTACAAAAAGCATTTGAACGTCAATTCAAAATGACTATTAAAATTTAAAAAAAAAGTATCTTCACGCCCATATCCTCGAAAAGGTAGGCAGAGCCACAACCAGGCACCCACGGCTAACCGAAGACACTAAGCCTATCTCTAACCGGGAACGTTTTTTATTAGAAAATTGGAAAAAAATGTTTGGCCGACCCGGGATCCGAACCCGGGATCTCAGGCAGTCAAGTCCAACAACTGAACCGCTAGACCACAAAGGCAATTTTAAATAGAAAATGTGTTTTGATTCTATTTCAGGAGCAAGTTGTGCGTAATTTCAAATTGCTTGTCTCCGTCAAATATTGACGAGAAGTTTCGCCAAATTCAAAGATTTGTTTAAGGTCTCAACACACATATCAAGTCGCAAAGGGATCGTCACGGTATCGCCTGTCGCCTCGCCGTCAACCAGGCGTCAACTTAACGTATGCACGTAACCAAACAGTATAAGCAGCTCTTGTACATCAACGGCTAAATGACACCGCACTTAATGCTCGCCGACCGCGAGCGTGTTCCGAGGCGCGGCGATTGCGTTACGATTCCGATTAGAGTGCGTTGCAGTATGGAGTATACTAATAATAAAAAGAGTAAATGTTTGATTTTTTGTTTGTTTGAAACGAATAGGCTCCGAAACTCCTGGACTGATTTCAAAAATTCTTTCACCTTTAGAACACTACATTATTCTGAGTGACATAGGCTTTATTTTATTAAAAATCAGTCCAGTAGAAGCCAAGTTACGTAGGTGAAGCTACGTGAAACTGCTAGTACTAAAAATAAAGAACGGTTCGAGGCGATACGGTGACGATACCTTTACGAGTTGATATGTGTGCTGAGACCTTAAAGTTATATCTAGCTGTATGTGAATGTCTTGGAAGTATTACAAGCCTTTATTTAATTTTTTGCTATATAAAGCTGTAAACTTGGAAGTTAGTTTTGAAGTAAGTATCTTCAAACGATATAGCTATTTTTGTTTACATGATAACTTTGGATGGCTGTTTTGTTAATTTTCAATATAGATAAAAGTTAACGTCATTAAGTACAACTCTAAAACAGCTATTACTCGGATCTTAGGAATCATAACCTATCTCTTGAAAGAAGAACTATCAAAATCGTTTCATTACTGGTCGAGAAATCGCATAACAAACATAACTAAATCACAGAGACGAATTCATAATCTCCTCTTTTGTCTTTTGTTTGTTACTACTTCACGCAATAACTGCTAAACCGATTTTTATGAAATTTGATACACTCATTGGGATAACTTGGATTTAAACAAAAGATAATTTTTATCCCGAAACAACGTTCCTGTGGGATCATGCGGGCAAAACCGCGGGCAACAGCTAGTCGAAAAGAATTTGCAAAAGTTGAGTTATCTGTTATTATCCTGGATATGTTTTATTATGTATTTAATTTTATTATCATATAGGTCAATGTAGGTTTGGATCAACTGATCAAATCAACTTAATATATTTATCGAAGTATAATACAAAGGACTGTTGAATTTTTGTCTACGTATAATTGTATTTTTATTTTTAGATTCACGTTTAAAAGTTAAAACTAGTATATATTTCATTATTATGCGTAGATCAAGGAAAAATAAAATGCAAGTCCAAATAACAACAACTTTGCACTGCATAAATAAAAAATAAAACCAGCAGGATATTTCCCGCTGACCTACAACTTTTTTTTCTAGAAACAAAGTGGTGTAGCATGAACAAATAAGGATATCCGTAGTTGTTATTTTTAGTTAGGAATAAAGATTTTCCTGGTGATAAAAAAAATTAAGTACTTCTGTTAATAAAAAATGTTAATTTATAGTAGGGGAGCTTAAGGGTGGATTTTGTGAGTTACTTGGGTGCGTGAGACTATCTATACAAGTAGATAATTTAAAATGCCTGTTTGTAATATTACAATCCCCATGTTTCCCTAAATTCATATGAATGTAAATGCTATAGGTACACAAACTAAAATAACATTGTTTATTTTTTTTCTGTCTATTTATTCCAGCTTATCCCTAAAATGGATATATGATATAATATATGTAAAGTTTTGATACTGTTCGACACAGGAGTCGGTATATCAACATTCGCAAAAATACAGTGCAAATATGGATGGTTGTAGTTAACAGGAGGGATCTAGGCTAGCATTTTACGATAAAAATATTGCCAAGGTGGTATCTAGAGTCTTTGAAACCGGTGTCGTTATTTGAAAACAACAATGAGATTTGAAGAAACTAGGCAGGTCTAAAGTTTTCGTGGCACATGCTTGACACTCTCTGTCTAAGTTGCAATTGATTTGGTGTGAAGATACGCGTGTGTGTGACTGTACTCCACTTATAAAAACAAAACAATGAAATATTACACTGAACTGACATAAACAATACTATAACATTATTTATGAAAATAATAATGCAAGATTTAGCATTATTGATTGCAGAAAATAATACTCTTAATCGTTTTATTTAAATCGAATTAGAGTCTTAAAATATTTTTCCAGACAAAAACAAGTTTTGAATGTATTTGTGAAAAAAATGCGGGAAAAAATTGAGTATGTTTAGTTGTTCTGAATTAATATGTACTTCTGATTTTTACAATTATGATAAAGATTTTGATTCGATTGTGGTATCTAGCATCTATGCTAATATAGCAAATATTCCAGGTGTAGTAGTACTATTTAAATTATGCGCTTAGGCTATATTCGTCAAGCTTCGGAAATCCGAATGTGTTTTAAAAATATTTATTTATATAGTTGTTATTACGTAATTAATGATTTCGCTTAAATTGAGATTAGGTGAGCCAATTTAAAAATGAAAGTATAAAGTGTAAAAAGTGTAAAGCCAAAGCGCATAATTTAAATAGTAGTACTGTATTATATTGCGAATGTAGTTTTCGATATTAAACCGAAAGTGTATTTGTTCGTCAATCTTCCACATCGCAAAGGAGCAATATTATGGATTAAATATTGAGGTGACGGAGTAAGTTATCCTTCCTTTATCCAGATATCTAAACCGATTTTCGCTGGACAGCTTAATAATTTTACGCGGATATAGCCTCGGGCAATATCTAGAAAATGTGTTATTGTAATGCGGAAAGGATCATTTAACATCTTGCGGGTGGTTCACGATCTTGAGTAAGAATGTAGTTCATTATTGTACAATCAGTATTTTAATGTATACAATATGTTAATATTTGTTACAATGTGTTAATATTAGTTACATTATGTTAATTTTAGTTACAAAGAACAAAATGTGCGTTTTGTAAAATGTAATCGTTTTTTGAAATTCAGGTTCTCGATTTCACGGTTGGTCGTTTATTTCTTAACCATTATTTAGAATATGTTATATTTTCTTTAGAATTTAGAATGTTATTTGTATAAACAAATATTGGTTTAACTTAAGAGTCCGGGGAAGTTATAAAAACCGCGGGGTTAGCAACATTTTAGCCATTAAAAAAATCTTCCAACTTCCTTTCTTTCTTCAATACGTTATTATACAACTACACATGTACTGTTTACACTAACATGTACTCACTCGTTTAACCAAACACACTCACACGATCACACACACACACACACACACACACACACACACACACAACTGCATACAATCAACATCATATCACCAGTCCTATCCCTTCACAGCAAACTCTGCTTTAATTGAGTTTAAAAAGATTTTAATTTTGAGGAGCTCTTATTTTAATTCTGAACTAAAATTTATCAATTCACTTATTACACTTATTATACAATACACTTATTATTATTCAACTTAGTAAATAGGCAGAATACGTTAACTTAGATCAAATTTATCTAAGCCTACTAAACTACTAATCTGAATAAATAAAACAAATACTAAAAAATTAAATGTGTGTTACACAACTATTACCATAACAAGATAGTTTTATGAGATATTTCAAATACAAAACCGATCTCAGGCGTTATTTAAGCATTATGTAACTGTAGTGCCGTTATGAGATATTTCATAATGGTTTGAAATATAGAGTTTATTTTATCTTTATTGAAACTAAGTAATTTATGACCGAGAAGTATAATAATGCCATCGATCTTATGCGGAGACCGAGTTCGATTCTCGATAAGGCAGCTGTTTGTATGAAAAACACAACTCTATATTTGGATTCTGTTTAAATTTATTTAGGGGTTTATTAAACTTGCGTGTCGGTATCGTTAACTGTAGTTTAAACATTAACTCATAATTTTATCACACAAAATAATAATAACTTCTATTTCCCACATTCATCATCATTCACCACGCGTGTATAGATGAACCAATTGCGTAATTAATTTTAAGGTAATTATTTTCAGGAAAAGTCGCCAAAGAAAGTCGTGTCATGATTTTTGTAAAAACTGTGGCTTTACAGATGCTCATTTAGTGAAATTTAGCAGCAACGAGGAAATATATGCGATAAACTGATTTCTTCATTTATACTTCATTTGTGGACCCTAAAATAAAATCGCCTCTGTGGTCTAGCGGTCCGGGTGTTGGACTTGACTGCATGAGGTCTCGGGTTCGAATCCCGGGTCGGCCAACAAAAAGGAAATAGGATTTTTCCAATTTTCTAATAAAAAAAATGTTGGTCGGGATTGGAAACGTGCCCGGTTGGCGATAGGCTTGCCAGTGGCAAGTTGCCACCTATCACATTATGGGACTTAGTATCTTCGGCTAGTCGTGGGTGCCCTGGTTGTGCCTCTGCCTACTTCTTCGGGGATATGGGGGTGAAGATACTGTGACAAGTGTCACTCAATATTTGCATACCAATTAAGCCAAAACTGTAAATGTATTTTCTCTAGATGGTGCAAAAACTCCGAAACTATTTTTAGTTACACAGTGATTTTAAAGTACTAGGTACATCATTTAAAAAAAATGTACATTCATAATTAAATAAATTTTACATCAGGATTTATACAAAATCTGTCATTGTTAGGAATGTGATATTAGTGCGTATTTTAACGTAAACGTAAACTGGTAAATGATATGCTAATAATTAAGAACGTTGATCTATTCAGGGCCTATTGTGCTACCAATGTTAGGTATAGGTTCGTCCCTGACACTGCCAAATGGTTTTTTATGGTAGGCTACATTAGGCTATGGGTCTATGTACAATGGGTATGGTATGGGTGTTCAATATGGGTACATGTATGGACAAGTTGCTACTCAGCACTTTACCACCAGCACAGTCACCAAATCTAGGTATTTGTTTGTTTGTCTGAACTAATCTCAGGAATTAACTATCTGATTCCCATTAAGAGTGTAATATTTCATAAGTAACTACTAAGGGCTGATTTCACTGATCATATTGAAAACTGAGTTTAATAAAACTTAGTTTAGTGTAAACGAACGCAGTTATGGTCAGTAAGTTGTGGTTCCGTTTATAAATGCATGCAAGTAGTCTTTTAAAATTGGCAAATTTTTAAATCACCATTCTTTGAGAATCTACTTACCACGTAAATTACTTTAATAAAATAACATGTATGCAATAACCTTTTTTTTTTCTTTAACAATATAATTTAAATGACTGAAATAATTAACTGAACGAGTTAATAAGTTGATCGCTTTTAATTTCGGTGGTTAAGTCCAGCCTAAGATTAATGTGACTAATCCGCGTTTACAATACAATACAATACAATAACTCTTTATTGTGCACCAAATTCCAGAGAAATTACAAATACATCAAATAAAACTTAAATTATAAGATACACAAAGGCGGCCTTATCGCCAAGTCAGCGATCTCTTCCAGGCAACCCTCGAGTATGGAACAAGATTATAGCGGTATACTACAAATCAAGAAGGTGGTAGAGTTTGGCGATTATTCAACCTTGTTAGTACCATTCTTTTACCTATTTTCGTTATTGGTTGTTAGTGTTATATTTTGATTTGGAGGAAGATGTCCTTTACTCAGCTTTTGAGTCGTCAGTCAATTCCATCATTCACGAATTACGTTAGAATGTTTGTTGTTCAATGTATTGGCTTAAGAGTCGTTTTTTATGCAAACGTAAATCACTTTCTAAACACGGTTGGTTATCTGTCAGTCGTCTAGTGACTGAAAAAACGGATAGAAAAATCTACAGTATAATTGACAACTATATGTCAGTATATTAATTATCTGTATAATAGTCAGTATATTAATCGTCTCTGTGATCTAGTGGTTCAGGCGTTGGACGTGACTGCATGAGGTCCCGGGTTCGATTCCTGGGTCGGGCAACAAAAGAATTTGGTTTTACGATTTTCTAATAAAAAAAATGTTGCTCATGATTGGATATGTGCCTGGTAGGCTATAGGCGTGCCACCTTTCACCTTAAGTTATTTTAACGTGTTTATAATTTATTTGAATTTGGTGCACAGTAAAAAGTTATTGTATTGTATTGTGGGACTTTGTGTCTTTCGCTAGTCGACTGAGAGCCCGTTTGTGCCTCTGCCTACCTCTTCATTGACATGGGCGTAAAGATACTTTTAAATTAATTAAAATTCTTCAGACTCCACTGGACCATTAACACATTTGGCATCTGTGAGCGACGCATTTAAAAAAAAATCATGGCAAAAATACATCAACTGACTATCTTTCGAAACAATTATTTACTCAATTTAATTTGCAGGCATTTGTGTAATGAATACATAATTCAATATTTCCGTGTCTGCTTACTAAATTTATACTCGTATCTATTTAAGTATTTCTATGTATGAAAATCGTTGTAAAATCTATGTAATAAAATCGTAAAAGTAATACTTACAACACAAACATGTAATTTGCTTTCTTTTGAATTTGATCATTTTTTTATTCATAAGTAAAAATAAAAAAATAAATAAATGGGTATATAGATACATTAATAATAATAAGTAAATGTCTAGGAATGTTTATTGTAACTAGTGGTCATAAAATATAAATATCTAGGAATATTTATTGTAATAAATAAATGTCTAGGAATTTTTTCAATAATTTTCATTTTCGGAATTTAGAATATGAATAAAGCCAACAAAATATAAACAAATGTTCTTTTGATCACTGTGTTGATATCAGCACAATTTGAAAGGCTTGTGCTGAAGTCTGCCTTCTAACTATCTCATAATATTAAATATATATGATATATATAAATACATATATGAAAACAAAAACAGTAGCTTAAAAAACCAATCAATACTTTTTTTCTAGATGAACTTAGTTATAACAAAAGTTTTTATTTGCTATAACTAAGTTAAAACTAAAACAAGAGTGATTTGGAAAATAAATGTTTTTATCTTAATGACGCAATAAGTACAATAATTAATAGTATAACATTTAAATTAATACAATCAAATTAAACAAAAAGCATATACCTTACAAACAGTATGCATTATCGTACAAATATTGTCCATGACCGAGAATCAAACAGGTGACCTCCAGGATCGTGGGCAAGAGCACGCGCTAGGCCACTACTATCACAGTATTGTTAAATACTGTTTAAATTATATGCACTTTATACATAACATTATGAGAAAATGTAAGGTGTGTGAATAAAAAGGTTATTGAATATTTTAGTAGAGAATGTATTTAACAACGCAGAAGGCCGGTAGTTTGAGGGTCTAATTACTTTTATGTAGTTTTTGAAGTAAAAACTTCTTTAGCGGCGTTGCGCACATATTTGGAATGGCTAAAAACTTCTAAACTCGCGTCAGGACACGTGACCTGATCGAAAATTCGTAAGACGGGTGGAGAGTAAACAATCGGCGCGGTGTAGGAGAGGAAATATTCCCCTCTCGCCTCTTTCTGCATCTGCTGTTTCGTTTAGACGGCGCAGGGCGCTTGCGCGAATTTTCGTGTTGTCATGTTTGTGTACGATAGCGTAATAAATGAATATTGTATTCCACCACATAAATGATGGTACTTTCATACTGATAATTAAAGCAATTCGTGCAAAATTATTCGCTAACCATTCCAAAATATCACAACGTTAATATTCAAGTTTTCACTTCTGCTGGCACTCCCGGAGTGCAACCTTTTTTATGTAATAGGACAGAGAACAAACATAAGGGTCTTCTGATAGTAAGAGACAACCGTGGCTTATAGACACCATAGATGTTATAGGTGCGTTGCTGTCCTGTGGCGAGGATGTTAGCTTATGGTGTAGATGTACTTGCTACCCTATCCTCCAGTCAGGAATATGACAGCGTAATTTCGGCGGCAGGAATTGGTAAGGCAGTGGATACTCACCCATGCAAGTTGCTGCACAGTGTTCTACCATCAGTGGCATGTTCGCTATAATAAACATATGGCTTTTTTGGTTGAAAGTGTCTCTTTTCAAACAGCGTCGTATATAGGCATCACAGCTGTTACAGGTTTCTATTTGGCTGGAATATTAGTCCACGTGTTTCAAGGTAATGCCAAATTGCTGCTCTACCCTTCAGCAAAGAATACAGCAACGGCGAGCACGGATACCACGTATAAGACAGAGGCACCAATCGTGATGAGCATATTTTTATATTGATTCGGACTTCTATAAATTAAAATGAATGGCTAAATGTGTTAATAAGCGCATACCGGGCGATTAAACCGATGAAAATTGGGAAAACGATACTTTATTTTTCTATACAAACTGAACGGGTAGAAGGAAGTTTGCCGGCACAGCTAGTATATCAAAAAAAC
>NJDD01003305.1:217916-227941 GCA_002245505.1 Calephelis nemesis | reverse complement strand
CTACCATCAGTGGCATGTTCGCTATAATAAACATATGGCTTTTTTGGTTGAAAGTGTCTCTTTTCAAACAGCGTCGTATATAGGCATCACAGCTGTTACAGGTTCCTATTTGGCTGGAATATTAGTCCACGTGTTTCAAGGTAATGCCAAATTGCTGCTCTACCCTTCAGCAAAGAATACAGCAACGGCGAGCACGGATACCACGTGTAAGATAGAGGCACCAATCGTGATGAGCATATTTTTATATTGATTCGGACTTCTATAAATTAAAATGAATGGCTAAATGTGTTAATAAGCGCATACCGAGCGACTAAACCGATGAAAATTGGGAAAACGATACTTTATTTTTCTATACAAACTGAACGGGTAGAACGAAGTTTGCCGGCACAGCTAGTATATCAAAAAAACAATAATAAATATGTACATAAAAATTACTGCTCCGTATTTTATACAGGCAATAGAACCCAAAACGAGGGCTAATAAACATTCATTTTTTCTACAAGAATCACGGATTTTTATCAAATTTTGCGTAGTAGTAGTTCATAGTCCAGGTCTATATATAGGATACATTTTACTGCACGAAAATCTTTTATCCTCATCACAATTTACGAAAAGTCACATGTGTACAACATCACGGGCAACAGCTACTTTATAATACGATAAATATATTTTACATTTTTAATGAACGAAACAACAAATGCTAGTTTGTGGAAAATGTTCATAGTATGTTCGCTGTCTGTCCTCATGTATGTTTGGATATTTAAAACTACGTAACGGATTTTGATACGATTTTTTTAATAGATAATTTAATATGATAATAGATAGATAATGATTCAAGAGAAAGCTTTTTTATGTTATAAGAAGGCAAACAAGCAAACGGATTTCCTAAAGGTAAGAAATTCACGCCGCCTACAGACTCCAAAGGTGGTAATGGTGCATTGCCAACCCGAGGCCGGTATGTTAGGCCTTGAGCAAAAGTAAGTTTACCGGCTACCTTACCCTCCGAACCGGAACACGTCATGCCGTTGAAGAATGGCTTACTCTGTGAAGATGAGACACATGCATGCAACCAATGTTTTAATCTGTGTGGAATTAATACACAAAGGAAACAGGCATTACTTTGCGGAAATCAAGGTGTATGAAAAAATAAAATGACTAATTTGCTACTTATTTGATGCCTTTCCTGTTTGAGTCGCTTTGATAATAACATAAGTTTGCGTACATTTTAGCAGGAAGTCGCAAATCAAACATTGTATTTGTAGTTGTTGGTAACGACTTCAAAAAAGGAGGTGCTCAATTCGAATGTTTTTTTTAATTTTTTTTTATTGTATGTTTGTAATGCGATTACTATGTCAATAGCAAGCTGATTTTGATGGTTCTTTTTAGATAAAACAGGTCATGATTTCGAGATAGTCCCATACTAGTAGGATGTAGATTAAATTTATGTAGGACCAGTTTTTAACCATTTTCTATCATATCATATAATGAAATGGTAGGAGTCAGTTTTTGCAGTTGTATTTCGTTTAATTATTGCTGTTTGAACTGGTTCCATTATCGCGTCTGTTTGAAGTCAAAAATAATAAAATTTCAGTAAAACAACAAAAAGCGACTTCCATTTCAAGACTTTATCGTCTCAATAAATTAATAACTAACAAACCACTAGTCTAACCTTTAATAAGTTTTGTAAGATATAGGTGATATAAAACCAATGACACAAAAAACAATCATTCAAATTCATACACAATAAGCAGAGTGATTGCTTAGCGAATATGTGAAATCAAACAAAAAATAAAGAAATTGAAAATCTTCTTCTTTTTATCGTCGGTTAACAAAGTCCATGCCGCCCACCCGATTTTAAGTAACAGTTGAGCAGCGTTTTTTGATTAGGTCAACAACCTATGGGAGATTCTTTATTTTATGGTGTTTTAATTATTCTAAATAAGATCTGACGATAACAAATGCAACAAAAAAAAATAATTTGCAAAATTGGTCTATCCGTTCACGCTTGATCCAAGGGAAATAGGGATTCTTTTTGACATAGGTATATAGAAAAGTACCTTCACTCCTATATCTCCGAAGAGGAAGGCAGAGGCACAAGATAGGCACCCACGACTAGCCGAAGACACTCGTTCCCACAATGTGATAGGTGGCAAGCCCATCTCCGACTGGGCACATAATATTCAATCCCGGCCAGGGTTATTTTTAACAGAAAATTTAAAATACTCATTTCAAATTATTTTATTGCCCCTGGGTCGGACAAGCCAGGGTCTCAAAAAGTCAAGTCCAGGAACTCGTTTAGATATCGGGATAAATATAGCTAAGCTAATACAGCTAACTCTCCCTCTTTTTACCTATATATTCAAAGTGACACTATACTATCACTCCATCGCAACATGAAGGGATTTTAAACAAACAAATGAGCACACAAACATCCTTTTGCATTAACAATATTATTATGGAATGGAAACGTTGTTTGATATATTGGTATTTTTAGCCGATTCCATAAAAAACGAGGTTAAATGTTCGATCCGGCGTCAAACTGCACTGCTCGAGGTTCCGGGTTCGCCCCCGGTTCGGGCAGCAATCAATTGCACGGGACTAGATATGTGCCTGGTTGGCGATAGGCTTGCCACCTATCTCATTAGTTTTTTGGCTAGTCGTGGGTGCCCTGGCTAATCGTGGTTGTACCTCTGCCTACCTCTTCGGGGATATGGGCTTTAAATATTTTACTGCCATATAATCGGCTCTGTGGTTTAGAGATGAGGTGTCCCAGGTTCGATCCACGCGTCAGGCAACAAAGATATAAATGTGTTTTTTTCAATTTGGTAATAAAAACAACGTTGCTAGGGATTCCATATGTGAAATATTTTTTTGAATTTCAAATAGAGATTAATATAATATAATAACACAGCCTTCATTATCAATGTGACAAATTATTAGTAAGAGTATATATTTTTTTGAAGATATGTTTCTGAATATTTTGAGGATATTAAAAAATAGGGTCAGATAAGACTGCCTATAGAAATAAAATCTTAAAACTGTATTTGAAATTTTTAGATGTTATAAAAAATATTTTTGTCACAAACCGTGATGTTTACTCCCACAAAAATGGTCTAACACACCTTTACAATGCAATACAAAATATTTATAAGTTTTTCTTTAAAAAAAGGTTTTCAAATGGCTTTTGAAGTTGTTACAAATTTTGGACCGTCGTTTGTGACAAGAAAACTGCGGGAACTACTTTTGAAGTCAACCACTTATATTGAGAATTTTGTTCCAAAATTCCGTTTTGAAGAAATTCGAACGGAGCACACTCTCATGTTTATGGACGTATCACATACACCAGAATTTTACGTACGGAATTTGTGTAAAATCGTAAGTAAGTGTCACGCCCGTATCCCCGAAGAGGTAGGCAGAGGTACAACCACGATTAGCTGAAGACATTAAGTCCCACAATTTTATAGGTGGCAAGCCAACAAACCAATGAGCAACATTTTTTTTATTATAAAATTTGAAAAACCCAATTTTCGTTTTGTTGTCGGAACCCGGGATTCGAACCCGGGACCTCATGCAGTCAAGTCCAACAACTGAACCGCTAGACTACAGAAATTTTGTTTCGATTTTTCAAACTAGAATTCCGTAATGAAAATACGGATGCATGAGCGGGCCTTAGATTTGTAATAGTTCTAATTTACTTACAAATGATTGTTGGCATATTTACTAAAAGTAATCTTGCCTTTGTAGTCTTGAGGCTCGAAGTTGGCATTGACGAAGACATGATTGACAAGACCCAGGTTTGAATCCCATATCGGTAACTCAAAGTGTGTTTTTTCAATTTCATTAATCAAAATACAACACTGCCCGGGATGCGATCAATGCCTGATTAGCCATAAGTTTGCCCCCTTTTCACGTTGAGGGACTAAGTATTTAAGGAACAATATATGTTTGCCTACTTTTTCATGGATTAAGACTTTTTTCTTCAATTAAATATCTTACGACAAATAACAGAAAGAGACGCTCGTATTTGTAATTTATTTCAGAAGCACAATTTCAATGTAAAACCTAATCTTCGAGGAAAGAACAAAAGTAAAGAATCATTGCCAGGAGGAAAAATGGGCAAGCAATGGCTATTTTCGTAATAAAGGTACTTTTCCGTATACTGTTTGGTAGTGTTATAGGATATAAGATTCTGTTAAGGCTTTACTCCTTTGATAAAAGTCTTTCATTTTTACTTATGTCATTATGAAAACTATAATGTAATCTTATTCACCCCATAGGACATAGTCATACACATACATACATACAACATAAATATTATGCTGGAACTTATTTTTTGGTCTGCAGCCATCGAGACCTATTGTTATGTTCTACAGCTATCAAATACGATTATTATGTCAAATCCGAGCTTTCCTAAATTTTCAATACTCTTTTTTTACAAAATCTTTATTTATTTTCTTTTTGTATTGGAACCTATTGTAACCCAAACGATTATTTCTGATTATAAAAATTAAAAACTTGTCAGGTATTTTAAAGGAAAATTCACGGGCAAGGACATAACAAAGTTGCATAAAAACCTTTACAGATCATATTCAAGGAGCTCAAGATTTTCCGACTAGTAACACTGCAAGGTCAATGTAAATAATTAGCACCAAGTATTACCCAGCCATTTTGCGGTGGTGGTAGCTGCCGGTTACTAATTCTCACACTACGGGCTACTCCAAATGGTCGGGTCAACACTGCCATATAAATTCACTTTTCGTTTTACCGCGACCGGTGGAAAATCAAGAGACGGTAGCGCGCATGCGCTTCTCACGTAAACTGAGGAAGGTACGCGCGCTAAGGATGGGCAAGCGGCCAACGATATGTTTTTATCGTTATTATTGCGTGATACATTAAACACATACTTTACAGATAAGACACGACACCTGTTTTCGTTTTTAAGTATCTGTATGAACGAAAACAATCGTATATTAACCAAGGACTTAGTTTGTTCTTAGAGTAATACATCATCATTATTTCAGTATTGCGGAGCAAATAATAATAATGTGATGTTTAGGCACTTGTTTGTCATGTTGCGGTGAGAATGCGTATCTAAAATAATTTTTATCTATAGATATGCTGTTAATATACCATCTATTTGAGTCAATTTAAAATCAATTGCGAGTTTCGGTAATGTGATATTTGTAAATGGACAAGATTTGTACCTGCCCGTGGTTACGAAGTTTTAAAAAAGGACGGACGTATAGATTTCTTAGCCGTAAAGCCTTAGTTGTATATCCTTACTTAATTCCTTTGTGAGAAATTTTCCGGATTAACTAAACTTCAGAAAAGTAATTTTGTTATCGTTGTTATTATTGTTGCAATGACGGCACAAATAGATAAGGCGGTGTGTTTTAATCCAAATAAGGCCTCAAGGTATTTACTATTAGTACTAGGTATGTACTATTTAGTTACGGTCACGGAACGGTCTTACTGAATTTTTTTTTCTCTCTTATAACCTATAAAGGTATTATAAAATAGTTCTAAGGGAAGCTACAAATTATAGTATTAAGTTTAATTTATCGATAACAAAACGACCCTTCCCTATTGCGTACGCGCTACGCTAGACCGCGTGCGGCACCACTCGCTATAGAAAGGAGCATCAGAATAAAAACATGGGATGATTGTTACTGCTGTGCTCACTGACCGTCACATTCTTTTAAGTTTAAGAAAAGGTGTAAATAATACAAATAATAAAGTTATGATCGTTTTCGATTAGAGAGTACCTTTTTTTTTAATTTAGTGACTTATTTTTTCTATTATACCAGATAATGGTCGTTCGTCATTTCTAAAGTATTTTAACCGTTTTTGTATTGTCTTAAAAAGGTCCAAGTCCGCTAGTACCGTTGAAAAGTTAATAGTTTTTAGCTAACAAATTATGTTAATTGTAAATGTATAAAATAATAAAAATGACAAATGTGTTTTCTCACTTTTACGAGTAATTACGAGAAGTTAGATTCATTCATATTTATTTGTGTAAAATCATAAGAGAACACAATTTATTGTATTGCTACCAAGCTACGACGTTTTTCAGTTAGCCTAGCCTAGCCCTAACGGTAGCGATAGCATCATAAAAATAATAAATTAGCTAATGTGGAAAGACTAGTTATAATAATAATCTTCAGAACAAGCATTCCATTTTCACGTTTTTAAAATACGAAAACGCATAAATCATTTTACTACATATTTTTTTCATTAATATCCTTGAACTAATTACGCAATCGATCTAACTTCTTCTAATCGATCTTGTGTTATTGGTGTCAGTCAACAATACGTATACATAGGAATACTTAAATAAATTTCAGCATGAGGTTAATAAATAGCCATACACTAAGATACGAGCATATAAGTTCCTCACACAAATATCTGCTCCCGTCAAGAATCGTACCGGATCCCCACGGTTGGCCTATAAAGTCAGTCGAGTAAGCTTACCTCTCGGCCAACGAGGTGGTCAGTATATACGGCTTCATTTAAGAATTTTTTAATGGTATTATTGCAAGGCAAACAAGCAGATGTATTTCCTGATGGTAAGAAATTCACACCGCCTAGAGATACTACAGGTGGTAATGGTGCGCTGCCAACCTGAGGCCGGGATGTTAGGCCTCGAGTAAGCTTACCGGCTACCTTGTCCTCCGAACCGGAACACGTCAACGATAAGCACGAATGTTATGGCGACAAGAATAGATAAGGCGGTGGTACCAATCCGGACAAGTCGCTGCGAAACTCCACCACCTAGTCAGATGTCACGGTGTTAGTTACAGTAAGCCTATGCTCGCCTCTGCCTGGCAGGAAGGCAAATGGTCTATTCTGCAAAGGAGCCCGGACTAACACGGAGTTAATAATAATTATACATATTTATTTAATTTCTACTAATAGTAATTCGTCCGTATTAATAATATAAATGCGAACGTTTGTTTGTTACTCTTTCACTTCGGAACGGAGTAGTACTTATAACTTGTGTGGAGATAGCTAGGAAGCTGAACAATTAAACAATTGAATCCCGATACATAAATGGGGGATTCTTACTACCAAACAGGTGTAGTCGCGGCATTATCTAGTTAAATATGACGATGAAATGTTAAACGTACTAATAAATATTTAACTATGAACTGATATACTTAAATTAGCATAACATATGTTGATTAACGTATTTGGCAAAAAAGTATTATGTAAAAATCGCATTTAGATCTACATTTTTGAGAATAATAACTAACAATATTTTCATTTAATTAACCCAATTTGTCCGTTATGTTGCGATTATCGCAACGTATATCATGAATTATGTGAATTTGTTTTATTATTGTCTCTTTAACCGGGTTGGCGTATATGACTTTCGTTGCCAATTAATCGGTTGCTATATTTGATACTTTTCATCGTTGGCACTTGGTAAAAGTTCTAAATATTCATATTTTTAAATTAAAAAAAGCACTAGTACTGTTTTACGTATTACTTATAATTATAATTTTATAAATAGCCTACCGGTTTCGCTTATGACTACATCATCAGTGCTAGAACTTAAACTTACTTCAAAAAATAATAAGTAATGTGAAGAGAAAAATATGAAGTAAAATTATAAGTGATACGTAAAAAAGTACAAGTGTTTCTTTATTTAAAAATATGAATAATCGGTTGCTGATGGGATCGGTCGAGTAACTCTTGAAATTTAAGATTTCATGCAAATTAGAAATTTGAATCGATATGTTATTTAGTTAAAAATAAACAATAAATTATTTTATCAGACTACTTATTTTTACTTTACTTTACTTTACTTTTACTTTATTTTATCAGACTAGAGTTTTGGCGCCAACGAGAAAAAATATGGTCGAAGATTTTTCGCAATGAATATTGAATTTCGTGTTAACATTGAGTAATGTTAATTTATTTTGGTGGTATTTTTTACAATTTTGTTCTGTGAAAGTGCACAAATGAAATAATCATGAAGAAATTAGCGTATCGTGTATTTCCTCGTGTCTGCCAAATCTCACTATATGAGCTTGAGTAATGAAGACACCGCTTTAACCGAGACCTTGACATGACTTATTGACGACTTATGCTTAATTATAATTAATTCCCGATTTTGATAATTTGGAGCAAATTTCTACTTGACTAATGGCAAAATGCTGACGCAAATGCCAAAACCTAAGGAAAGAAGAAATAATTATTTCATGGGATTTGTTGAATTTTTTTTAAAGTCAATGTTAATAAGCTGCTACCACTTTGTTTAAAAGTACCTTAAATGACATATTCGAGTACAATGTCCGATTTGCATGAAAAGGAAATTCGACAGTAACCCTACAGATCTTGTTATATGACTTTCTGGTCCAGTGTTGGACTTGACTTCTTTAGGTCTCTATTAAAATCCTAGGGCAGGTAAATAAAAAAACATCGTGGGACTAAGTGTCTTCGGTTGGTTGTAAACCTATCTACCTCTTCGAGAATACGGGCGTGAAGATAAGATACCCTTTGTTGCTCTACTGGTCAACCAACTACGAATAAATTTCGACGAGTCTGCTCAAGAGCTCTACCACTTTATTCCGCCTGCTCTATTTCACAATCATAATTCAAGACGAAATTACTTATTAAATTTAAAGGCAAAGAAGTACCTTTTTCTGGAGAGCTATAATTTGGGCATTTTCCTATAACCTGGTATAGTATAACTATATCACTTTCCATCAGATGATTCGTATGTCATCTAAGCTAGCGTAGATCGCCTCATTGGACGATGAGTTAGCGTACATGCCTAACTCCAGCAACCAAATTTTTAAGGTTCCACCCCGACGGGGACAGGCATTTTTGTGATGAACATTTAGATGTCTGCTTTTCCGGGTCTGGGTATTTTTTTTATTTTGGTATCTTTTAGCATTTCTATGTATTCCCCATATTTGTCCTCCTCCTTTGCAGAATAGACAATCTGCCTTCCTGCCAGGTAGCTCGTAAAAGGCGAGTACAGGTTTACTGTCACTAACACCGTGACATCTGACAAAGTAGTAGAGTTTCAAAGCGACTCGCTCGGGTTAGTACCACCGCCTTACCTATTCCTGCCGCCACAACGTCAGTACCTGCTATTGACGTGTTCCGCGTACCTAAAACAAGTGAGGCATCTATTTGTTGCGGTTATCTCTTACCATCAAGATGGCCATAAGCTTGTTTGAAGATCTATCATATAAAAAAACACCTGTCTCTCACCCAGGCAGCTAATACAGCACATATAGCAATCAAGACAACTAATCAAAATACCATTATAACAGAACCAAGGGTTCAGTTATGTGGTACAGTTAAAATTGTCGGTGTGAAGACCGTGATATAAGCTATGTTACATAAACTACATAACAGAGGTGATATTCTCATTTATTGTGTAATTTTTTAAATATTTATTCATATATTTTTAAAATTGTATATTTTAGATAACTTTTCTCTTCATTGTCTTAATGGGGTTTGAGTTTTTATATGAAATTGCTTTTACTATAAGTGTATTTGTTTGTTTTAAATGTCTTATAGTTTTGTTTGGACGAATGTTTGCTTGATATTTCTATTAATGAAATTCATTTAAATATATATTTAAAAAAATATCTTTTCACCCATATACCTGAACAGGTCGGCAGAGGCACAACCAGGGCTTTCACAACTAGATGAAGACACTAAATCTATGTGATATGTGTCAAGCCCATCGCCATCCGGGCACATCTAGACACGCGGTAGCGTGTCAAGCCAAGTTCAAGCAAAGAACTGGCTAGCCAGCGCCGAGTGTAATATTACACGAACCACTTGGTGCCACTTTTGGCCCTTCTATAACTGAAAACAAATTTAACGTAATTACATAAAGCTACGTGTGTGCAATCATATCCATAAGGACATCAAGAATCTCAAATTTCATAAAGCTAGCTCAAACGGTTAAAAAAATATGAAGGTCTAAAAGTCGTAAATTATAGTACCTACTGACTGACTGACTGACATACCTATAGTAGCTAAACCTAACCTATTTCCAG
>NJDD01003305.1:197529-210596 GCA_002245505.1 Calephelis nemesis | reverse complement strand
TCAGAAAGAGATTTTATCTGATGTTGAGTTCTTAAACCTCTTAAGAAGTGAATTCACTTTGATTTTTTATGTCAAATTTCATATTAAAAGTTTTTCATGTAGTAAAATTTAAGTGACTTATTAGTTCATGAGGAACTGTTGTACTGGAATAATCAAATAATCTAAATAAAATATCTTCACGCCCGTATTTCCGTAGGGATTGCCAAAGGAACAACCAGGGCACCTACGATTAGCCGAAGACACTAAGTCCTACATAAAAGGCACATATTCAAGGTTGGCAACATTACATTTTTTTAGGAAATTGAAAATATTCATTTCTCATTTTTCCAACCCAGGACCTCAATAAGTCAAGTCCGACGCCGTACCGCTAGAACACAGAGACTATTCCACTTGCGGGTGACTAGGGCATATCTCGTGGGACTTCGTGATTTCGGCTAGTCGTTGATGCCTTGGTTGTACCTCTGCCTACCTCTTTTGATATGGGAGTGAAGATACTTTTTTTCTTTATTTAAAGCTATAAACTCTAAAAAAATAAAGAAATAATTTTTTCCAAGTTATTCTCTAAATTTTAATGTTACTGACAAATGCACCACTAAACGGCTAGATTTTATAGAAAATTATAATAAAGTTAAAGCCAGATAGAAAACAATAGTATAATACAGGGTAACTTATAACGATAAAGAAGCAGCGCAATGCTAGAAAATCACAGCTTCTGATTTTTGAACCTATATATGAGGATACTCAATATGTTAATCTCTAGTAAGCCTTCGACATTTGCGTTTATCGATTTTATAACAGTGCAACTGATTTTTAATGGAAACACAGTAAAAGATAAGCTTGTTCGTCAAAAAATGTAACGAAAATATATTTTTGTTTTGTGAAATTATTTGTTTAAACATATTTAAATAATAGATACGCATCCGTTGTTTTATAAAATGACGTTATGTAGAATAGAAACGTACAAATAACAGTAAGGACTTTATGGGGATTTATCATAGAATTGAAATTTAAATTGAGATACGATAGTAGAAACCAATACGACAATACTGCTTTTTTGTTTTTATTTAAATATATTTTTTTATGACATTGGAAGGCAAACAAGCAGACGGGATTTCCTGATGGTAAGAAATTCCCGCCGCCTAGAGATACCAAAGGTGGTAATGGTGCGTTGCCAACCAGAGGCCGGGATGTTAGGCCTAGTGCAAAAGTAAGTTTACCGGCTACCTTACCCTCCGAACCAGAACACGTCATGACGCTATGGCGGCAGGAATAGGTAAGGCGATGGCATCAATCCGGGTGAGTCGCTGCGAAACTCTACCACCTAGTGAGATATCACGGTGTTAGTGACGGCAAGCCTATGCTCGCCTTTTACAAGCTGCCTGGCACAGGAAGGCAGATGGTCTATTCTACAAAGGAGCTCGGACCAACACGGGGAAAATGATGCATTAACGTAAAACCAAGCAAAACTATAACACTAAAAACATTTAAACTAAAAGCTAGTACCTTAAAGGTATTTTTATAGATCTATATATAAATGTTAATGACGATTACTCCAGTAAAAGATCAGATTTTATGGAAGTTCATAATAAAGTCGATGTTAAAAGTCAGTTAGAAAGAAATAGTGCTCCCGTACGGAGTAATAACGGGAGAGAAGCGGCGCAATGGGAGAAAATCACGGCGTTTGATCTCTGAGCCCGAACGTGACAAGAATACACATTATATTGATCTCTGATAAGCTTTGGACATTTGCGCTTATGTATTTTACAATAATGAAATTGATTTTTGTAAATGAAATATTATGTTCCTATTAATACTGCATAAGAAATCTTAACATTAGTATAGTGTGATTTTTAAGAGTATTTAAGGGGTGTTGAGGTGATTGACTTGCCTCCAAGATATGCACTTGTATGTGGTTGCTATATGGCAGGTTTCGAGAATTTGTACATTATTATTGTACACTAGCCGCTCCGGCAAACTAGGCCGGCATCCACTCAGTTTGTATGAAAAATTTGAAAATGTTGTTTTTCCTAATTTTTTCACAGTCGAACGGCTTAAAAAGTTATATATATCCTTCTCATGGTTCTAAGCTACATCCTTATTAATTTACAACCGAATCGGTTCAGCTTTTCTTAAGTTATAAATAATGTGATTAACACGACTTTCTTTTACGTGTATATAGATCAAAGGACCCGGAAAATTTCGTGCTCTTGGCACTTCATACTCTCTGCCTAATTTGCAGGGGAACTTACTGTAAATAAACATTTGTAGACGTAAGATGACGTTTAAACAAACGTTAATATACATTTAAGATTTCAAGTTATACACTCATTTTATACTGAGTGTTGTTTTATCTGTCCGTAATTTCATCAAATCTGTTATTCATTTGACATTCCGTTGTAGAAAATTATTCCAACTGAACGGTAATGTGATTTACTCACAAACTTCAACGTCAAAGAAGCTTATATTTCTTGATCCTAATGAAATTAGGCCCAAAGAACAAACTAGGATTTTTTGTACCCCTAACAGTAAAGAGACATAAGAGTTCTAGGATAACAACTATAAAGAAAGCCGTCAGACTTCTTATACCCAAGTTGTACATCAACTTGTAATCGAGTTATGTGACCAGACAAGTTTCGGATAATTTCGTGAGGGACAACCCTTGAATACAGATGTGTCTACATGTGAGCTTAATAAAGATTTTCAAAGCAAAGTGTTTTTGTCAATGTTATTTTTTTCCTATTCTACATTTCTTTTTATTATTTTTGTAAATCAATCAATCATTACAAATTAAACTGGCTATGCTAAGCTATTGTTTAGTCAAAGAACTTTATATATTAGAAAAAACTTCTTTTAAATATTATCAAAATCCATTGATCATTTTTTTAATGTAATATAAAAATGTAAAAATAATATGTGATCTGATTTCGTGATATTTGAGATTTTACGCCAGTGAACATAATGATTAAAATCAACAATGCATAAATAAAAGTAGGTCAAAATGTGAAAAAGTAATGCAAATAGTTCAAGTGAGTGCAATAATTTTATAAGCTGCGTGTAGCATCTAGTATCGCTAATGATATCAAAAGACATCATATTACTATTAATTACTGAATCCTATTTAATGTACAATAAAAAAAAATTATCTTCACGCCCACATCTCCGAAGGGGCAGGCAGAGGCACAACCATGGCACCCACGACTAGCCGAAGACACTAAAGTCCCACAATGTGATAGGTGGCAAGCCTATTGCCAACCGGGCACATTTCCAATCCCGAGCAAATTTTTTTTCAGTAGAAAATTGGGAAAACCCAATTTTCTTTTTTGTTGCCCGAACTCATGCAGTCAAGTCCAAGAACTGAACCACTAGACAACAGAGGTACAGTAAAAAGTGTTATAGGTAATATATTTTTAGAACACAATAAAAATTAAAATTAAATGTAATTCACATGCTAGTTAGTATCTGTAAAATGAACTTAAAGTTTCTTGACGACTGTATCTTTGAACAAGTAAGTAGAGGTACAAACTGTACAACCATGCCTCACAGAAGACATTAACTCCGACATTGTGATCCCCTATCACTAACCTATTGCCAACCGGGCATATAACCAATCTCGGCTAATATATTATTGTAAAGCATTGTGCGACTTTAAATTTCATCATCTCTCTCATCTTACCAGCAACTACTGCGTATTGGGCATGACAGAAATATTTGTAAAATAAATTATCTTTTTTGTCAATTTATTTGATTATTTTAGGCACAGTAAAAATATTAAAACAACGTAAGCTATAAGCCGCGACAGAACGAAGTTCCTGCTACGCTCTTTTCTATCTTACCCCCAAACCAACTCAAAACCAAATTTCTATACGGTGCAATGAGAAATTTCGTTCAAATAAAATAAAAAAAATGTATCTTCACACCCATATCTTCGAAGAGGTCGGCAGAGGCACAACCAGGGCACCCACGACTAGCCGAAGACACTAAGTCCCACAATGTGTAAAATAAAATAATAAAACAAATAAGCTTAAAATACAAGTAAAATGTATGCAAACTGTACCCTATCTCCGTATGTTTCGCCGGTAGCCGCAGTCACGATCGCTATTGGGGAACAGTGTCACGTCGGCCTGACATCGTCGCCGGCCAACTTTCTTGATTATCAACACGTGGCGAGAATCTTGACAAACTTTCCACTCATCATAACGCTTCAGCTTATCGTTGATTAGGAGACTGGCTTGTGTGCTATCAAACTCGTGCTACCAAATTTTCCTCCACGACTTAGTTACGCTAAGTTTAATTCTTGTTCGCGTTGAGAGATTATGTTTAGATTGTTAACACTTTCATATTGAGATGGAAATGTCTTTTATTTTTGAAATTAAGGGTCTTATTTATCATGAATTATTTTTGTTTTAAATATGTGACGGGTTAAGATGGCCCGATGACTGTTCATCTAATGCCTTGATAACATTATAATATTTTGTTTGCTTATTTTTTGCTAACAAAATTCATTCCCTTTTATACATTTTCAATGTAATCCAAAGTCATTAAATAGTTATAATAATTTAGAAATGACGGTTCTTCTCAAAAGTACAATTTTTTTTAAAAGTTTAATTACAAACGTGACGATTCCCGTTATTGTGACATATATAAAACATGTAGCACAGAAGTCTATTAGGTGGCGAGAGATTATTTCTTCGCTAAACATAACCACTCAATTGAAAAAATAATAACCGGCAACATAACTTTTAAAGCTCATTTAGTGAAACGTAGGCAATATAATATTATGTACCTTTATATTTCACAATTTTTTATTGCGCTACTCTTTTACACATTTATCTCACTTAAAATTTACTTACCCTATCTAGCAGATGACTCATTATAATATTAGTGCTAGAAAAACGTCAAAGTAACGTAAGATGCAGATTATTGTGATTAATGAATCACAATAATCTGCAAAATTGATGATTCTTTAACCCTAGAATACTAAACTATCGTAAAAATTACGACGGCGAAACAACGATTTTCGGAAAAACAATGTTCGCGTCGTTCCCGCGCCCCCCGCTTCCCAGTATCTTCCTCATATGTTTGGACAGTGTGCCACGTGCTATCATTATGGTCATGGGTCATTTGTGCATTCAGATACATCAGAGGTGTCGTAAAATTTACGAATGTTTAGTGTTTACGTCATTGTTGATGGATATAGTAATTTTACTTGGCTTTATCATTTATTTGCAATAATTTGATATAGATTTCAGTTTATTTTGTGTATTATGTTTAAAGAAGCAAATTAAGAAAACTAAGTGCCTTTTGTCCATCGAAATCAAGAAAAATGACAACAAACTTTTGCATGAAATGCAAAAGAGCCATATGTAGGGCGCATAACATGAACATGTGTCCTAACTGAGTAGAGTAAGTTAATTATTTTATTTTTATTTTAATGTTACTATATCTTAAACCCAAAGAATAATAATAGAACTTCTAAAACAATAAAACTTTTGATTATATTGCATAATGTTGTTTCATTTCAACGTCGTATTTTTACGAATATTTAGTAAAAATGTTACTCGTAGAATAGTTTAGTAATCTAGGGTTAAAAAAGTGACTAATGGCAATACCTATGTTGTCAAAATTTTTTACATGTTCTAGGTTATAACTTGTAAAGCTTCCTTCTTTTATATAGAATAGGGGACATACGAGGCAATGGAACCTGAATACATGTGATCCACGGTCATACGCAATAGCAGGCATTTTACAGATATGGAATCAATACACTCTGTTCTCCAAAGTTTCTAAGTCGCATCCCTATGGAAATGCCAGCGTTGCCAAAAGATTTTAAGTTGAATTTAGAATTTAGACGCGTATGCCTATAATAAACCAAGGCGAAACATCATACAACAAAACAGTCGCTCCATACCAAAAAAAACAAATGCAACATTTTGTAGAGATTTAAATAATTTAGTTAACAATTAATTACTTTCCTCCTTTACAATTTTTAATACAACTAAAGTTTAGATATAATAAAAATATAATACTAAAATAAAAATGAAGTTTCCAAAATTTAAAATCTACTAAGAAGCCTCTAATCAGCTCCTACGAAGTTGGATACTTTTTCAAGAAACATGAATTAAAACTCTCCAGATCATAATGATCCTACTTAGACGATCACTGGGTTAAAATACGTGCACGGAAGAGGAAATATTTTGCAAACGTTGAGTTGATCACTGAGATTATGTTGCGAGTTGGCAAGTTTCGTTTAAAAAGCAAATGTTTAAAAGTGTCTTATAGAACCTCGACAGAAAAGGAGGGTGCTATAAATATAGCGTGTTTTAGTGTGTGTCTGTCTAAAGCATTATAACACATAACTCCTAGAGAAATAAACCAATTTTAATGCTTTTTTTGTTGAATGACATCGTATTATTTGGCTTACATTTTTAACCCCCGACGCAAAACGAGGGGTTTTGGAAGTTTAACGTGTCTGCGTGTGTGTGTGTCTGTGGCTTCGTGGCTTCAGCGGATAGACGGATTTTGATGCAGTTTTCTTTGTTTGAAACCTGACGTGATCGAGGTGGTTCGTAGCTTATGAAGATAGCTAAGATAGTTTATGAAGATTTGTCGTGGTATACATGGTCATCAGCTAATTTGCAGCTTTTTCGTAACAATCTAAATGGATGTTAAACCCACTATGGACATTTATTTAACTTTTGAGCATATGTCAGATCTAACAAACTAACGATTGCTGGTATGTCGGAGCTGATCTGATAATAGAGCTAAAATATATGGGACGTGACCCTTGAATTCAGCTGGTCGTAAATAAATCGAGTTAGGACTCATTCGATTCGCTCTAACTATATCTGGTAACATTTTCTGATGACGGAGACTTGATGACAAGGACCTGATGCTTAAAGTGAGAGTTGCTGTAATAATAATGCTGGTTTATGGATCAAAGTTTAAAAGTTGCTGTATTCTGTTTTGCAATCTTTGCAGTTTATTATAAACAAAAACTTGAGAACTGTCGTGATTGAGATAGTTCTTATCTATTATATTTTATGGAAATCTGTTCAGAATTTGAAGGTCATCAGTTGATTTGAAAGCATCAGAATGGATATCAGATATATCATGGGCATTTATATTACTTCTAAGCATATGTAAGATCTTATAACACTAAAGAATGCGAACACAACGGAGCAGGGAGACGAAACCCTGGAATACCTACTGGTAAACCCATAGAGTTTGGGTTCAATTAATTCGCCCTTACTAGATCTAGTCATTTCAAATGACGATGACTTGATGTCAAGGACTTGATAATTTAATGTTTGTTATCTTTTTAGTTCTTCTAAAGCATATCATTGAAGAGAGGTGTTGAAAGTTTAATTTGTTTTTGTGTTTGTCTGTGGCGTCTTAGGTCCCAAATGACAAAGATGCATTGTTTCAATCTCCGATGCTAAACTATGGGTTTTGTTAACCCCTGACGGAAGACATATATGCAAAGTTCTGTCGCAATATTTGACGGTTTGACCGATTTCGATGCGGAAAGTTTTGTTTAAAAGCCGACGTAATGGAGATGATTCCTGTCTTCGTTAAAGGTTAGGTTTTGTCAAGGATTCATTGAAAATTTTTAATATTAATATTATACATTTTCTGCCTAAATGAGGAAATGGATAACGAGTATAATTGGAGGATATATTGGAGAATAAAGTCCTTTGTTTTCAGCAAATCCTATAATTCAATACTGCTTATGATGTGGTCAAGTCTAACAAAGGCCCGTCCTGATTGGTATAACTTTAGTACCAATAATGCTAACAAACCTCTAATTTCAGAAATATCCATATTTTGGTTTATTTTTTCATTTTTGTTTATGTATCATACAGTCCAAGTTCTTTGCGTCCAAGTCCTTTGCAGAGTAGGCAGAGAGTATCGAGTGTCAATTCTCACGATCCCTGCAAACCTTTCTGGCTTACCCCATTTCATTACCCTTTTCATACAAAGACGCCGGTTTCAAAAAGTCTTGACACCACGCACGCAACGCCCAAGCGATTTGATCTTGGAATGTCAACTTAAGTCTCCCGGGTACCTGCATCCATCTACATTCACATTGTATGTCTGCTTTACCAATCTTTCATCTGCCATTCTTTTCACTTGACCGAGTCAGCGTTGTATGTTCTTCCTCATTTTAACATCAACATTTTATATCAATCCCACTCTTTCTCGGTTCTTACTATTACGAATGAGGTCAGCGAGCGTTATACCACAGATTTAGACAGCATTTGCGTTTTTTGGTAACAGTCAACCATAAGCTTTTATTAGATACTCACTAGGCAAACCGGCGGATTAGTATCTCTAGAGGTCATTGAGGAAGGGTCTAATGTCACATGTATTAGTTAATCAGCCGTCTTACACTCTAACACGAAACACGATAGTGGTGAACACAGATATTAAGGCAGCATAAATAGGTAATACGATAGTACAAAGTACGGTGAACTGCTGGACGGCACTCTTCTGGTAAGTTATAACTGACTGTACTAGTAGGACAATCCCGAACCTAAAAGATACAAATACATAATATTTTTAATTCTGAGTGCCACATAATTTAACAACAATTAAATATTTGGTTGACTGTTACAGAATTATGGACGTTAATAACTCAAACGCGTAACTGGATCAGAGCGAACAGCCAGAGTATTTATTATCTTCATTAAAAGCCACTGTCTCCAGCGTCAAATCTGAATAAGTCTGTGTAACGCCCCACTGTAAATCATAAAGTGTTTGTTAAACAATTTGAATCGCTAATGTCGGTAATGGTGAGAGTAAACTTTGCAAAACGTTTCTTATTGAAGTTAAACTTTATTGGAGTTTGAAGTGATTTAAATATTTTTTATTACGGCGTTGACTGAGTGAATAAACATAGTAACGATAATAATCAATGAAGTTGTGTAGAATTGACCGTCTCGTTGGTAGAGTGGCTAGCGATACCGCCTAACTACACCATCCACAGCGAGACTCAGGTTCGTTTTCCGACGGGAGCAAGCATTTGTGTGATGAACATTTAGATGTCACCATTTTCGGATCTGGGTGTTTATAATTTTTTTCTTTCATCTATAAAAGTATTCTATGTACCTATAGGTATCGTTGACTAACATCTATTAAACAAGCAAATAATTTGCTTACTTTGGGGTTAGATTTAATTTGTGTAACTTGTCCAGGGATAGAAAAAAAATGTCTGCACACGTGATATCGTCAAACCATTAACACCCAAGTGCGGTTTTATAGTATTGCTTACCGCCCGCGAGGGCAGCAAGCGCCTCTTATCCGCTCAAAACTTACTTCAAGTTTAGATTGATACGGTTTGCTACCTCTTACATTTGTGATGAGCTGAGGCTATTTCTAGTATTTATTATACTACTAGTTTTTTTCTGCGGTTTTGTTTGTGTCTTATTCAGTGTCTTTCGATTTCAATTCGAATTCGCTCCTCTTTTTCAGTAAGTACAGAACAGAACTCAGAAAAGTTTAATACATAATACAACGTATATACACTACAATTTAAAACTAAAAACTGTAAAGCAAAGTCCAATACAAATTTTCACTCACTCTTTTAAGTGGGTGTGGATAGATTTAAAAAAAAACATGTTTTCTTCGTTATCTACTAAAGAGATACACCAAGCTTTAATTTTCTAGCTTGAAAATTGGAGAATGCTTCTTACAAATTTCTCCCCCTATTTTGAGGTGGCGGAAGGGAAAAGACAAAAATATGATTTAAACCATCTTTAAACAAAAATTCCTACCAATCCATTGTGACGTCAAAATCAGAGAAACACTCACGCATCCGTGCATCCAACTGGTGTAACTGTGCACAGCATGCTGAGCATACTGGCTTCTCGCCCGCGCGCAATTGAAAAGCGCCACATTGCCGTTAGCGCGTACCATCCGCGCGTGCTGTTCGAACTTGGAACCCATGAGACGCAATGCTCGTAGCTCGCGACCCTTAGCAACCGCGCTGGGGAAAGCTTTACTGTAAAACCACGCATATGCGCGGTTGCCTCTTCAAGAGTCGTGTTCTTGTTCGATCTGTGAATAAAAGTTTAGATACGATCTTTCTAAAATTGTGAAATTTAAATATTTTTTGTAGTCTTTGGTCTGCTTTTTAACTTGTTATTAGATCATGCAAAAAATTGGCTGCCATCATGCTCAGTTTATCTGAAATAAATTTTAATAATGATATCATTTATAATAAATTGATAGATACTATAATACCTAAAAATACATGCAATATATACGACAACTTAAATTATTTTATTTTACATAATGTGCTTTACTATGAAACAATGATAGACACGTAGAATATGTGTATACATGCATAACAGAATAAATTTATTTCTAATACTAGCTGGACCTACGTTCATCAAACAAACTCCTGCGTCCGCTGGGAATCAAACCTGACCCTCGTGAAAGGTTTGTAGCATTAGGCATGAATCTTAACAGAACCCCTCTATCAGCCAGTCAGTGAGTAATCATATTTTAGCTATAGGTTTAACTACCCACCTACAAGATCTCAAAAAAAAATTCTCTTAAGTACCTTAATACGTCTATCTCCTTGAGACTCTGAATTAGGAACTATTACTTAATATTTTGATTGCTTGCCACGCGTGTAGAGGCGGTCGTTAAGCGTAACAGCCGGTTAAAAGGCGCATTACACACTTGCTTTTGTTTTGTAGTATTAATATTATATAATTTTATAAGTAGTAATCTTAGCATAGTAACACTCCAGAAAAGGTCCTGTTTATTTTGGAAACTCGATTGAGCAAAAAAAAATAAGCATTATTATTGTACCTTATATAATGTAACTCAAAAACTAACAATGACAAAAGCATTTAATATTAAGCTATTTTATTTTTCTTTTTTACGGTAAGTTGCACACAAACATACGACTTTCCTGATTTCAAGAGATAACCATAAAGATCCCTTAAAGGTGTTGTAGGTGTGTTGCTGTCTCGTGATCGAGGTGTTTTACCAATTATGGCAATATCAATGACGCTTTAATCTCTACCCAGACAAGTTGCGGCACGGCTCTCTACCATCCGTGATTTTGTTGCTAATAATACTTTTAACTTGTAAGCAGATAGGAAACTCGGGTCAACATGTGGAGAAATGTGTTAAATAATAATTATAATTTCTTAGCATTTTTTTTATTTTTACGTTTTAATTAGACTCAGAAAACATTCGTACTTTATATCGCTAGACGTTAACAGCTACTAAAAGTTTGTATGGAAAAAAATAATTTCTTTTTTTCCTAATCTCCCTGCAATTTTTCCGATTTTTCTCTTCAATAGAACCTTGTCATGACATATTTGATATTTTCCATCGTCGGCGCTTGGGAAAACTTCCAAAAATTCATATTTTTAAAATAGAAACACTTGTAAGTACTGACAAGTCCTATTGTCTTGACAATATCAAACACAAACAATAAAATATATTATCAAAATTGGTCCCTCCGTCTAGACGTGATGATAGACCACGCAAAATTTATTTACTTAAATAGATTATGATTTTACTTGTATCAAATGCAAGTGAACAAAGACACGGCTCTACTAAACTCATGAAGGCAAGCGTTAAAAATGTGATGACAAAAATGACAGAATCTATGGCGGCAAAAAAGGTACAGCGGTGGAAACAATCCGAAAGTGCTCCTGAAGAAATTTCTACCAATTATCTTAAGTCAATCAAGTCAAGATAGACAATAAGCGCCAAAAATTGTGAAAATGAAATAATAATTATTTAGACTTCGCTCTGATTGATATCGTGATGCTCTTTTTTAAAATATATTAAAATTTGTAATTAATTAGCTGCATAAATTATATGTTGTTGCACTCTGCAGTTATGGTCCGTGTCGTTTTATAAACTATTTAGACGGATATATCAACGAAGACAACACCTTCTTAGTAGGCATCTCAAAAGTTAACAAAAATGTCTTTTGGAATTAGGTACATTAACATTTTACATTTAAATATAACGAAACACTTTTCTTAAGTGAACAAAAAGTACTGTCGTAACTAATCTTTGATAAACGCTTTGTATGTAGCAAGCCTTAACAACAGTAGGTAGTAAAGCCAGCCCGTCACCCGCACAACCCTAGTTAGCATATTACAAGATATTGTAATAATTGCATCAGCCAAGCCCTCGCTTCTGCTCGGGACGCGCATTTACATGCCTAATGAACGACTGAACCTCCGCTGTGTTTTTAGTGCCGACAATCTTTCTCCAAATTACCAAGCTTTTTTATTTCCTTAACGTGTTCCGACTTGACAATGTTTGGAATTATAGTGCTGAGTTAAATTGCTCAAAGCGAAAGCTAAGCTTGATTTATTTATTTTTAAATTCATAACATTGTAGAAACGAGACTAGGTGTACTTTTTATAAGGCCACTGATAACATTTATACAACGACAGTTGCAAATATATTAGGCCATCACTAATGTTTTTTTTATTAACTAAGACATTGGTTAAACTGACCCTATGCCTCTATAGATATACTGCTTGGCAATAATTTGCTACGTTGGTATTTGATTGGTTATCAATATAAAACCTGTGCCCAAGGGTTACGAGAAATATAAGCCCGAAATTTGGTGTCTAGTGCAATGACGCCATTATGCCAGCAACTTCATATTAGCAACTACATACGGACATTAGTAAATTTCTTTAACAAAAGTTACGTTTGTTTCATTCACTAGCCACTTATCAATCCTATACTTGTTGTGTTCTATTTATGAACATCAGCAGCAACCTGTGACAAGGGTGGATACAGCCTTTGTTATTCTGTATGTTAGTTTTTTGCTAAAGGTCTAATTTTTTTTATTAATCGCTTTTTGTTATACTTTGTTTGAGTAGCGTTGTGTGTTAATATATTTTTTGAGCTATTGCATAGCTTCTATCGCAGGCCTTGAGCGTGGAAACTAAATCCAGAAATTCCGTAACGAAAATAGTAATAAAAATAAAAAAATAAAAAATATTTATTTAGGAGAAACCAAGTTACAAACTATTACAATTTTTTGGCCCCCACACAAGGCTGAGCCTGTCCTATTG
>NJDD01003305.1:156509-177769 GCA_002245505.1 Calephelis nemesis | reverse complement strand
TTGGTCATCCAAAGTGTAATTTTTTTCACTTTTGATTAAATTACATATGCAATAAAAATCTTTAAAGGCTAGCGAAAGTACCATAAATTAGGAATATGACTCTCCACTATATATTAAAAGTATTACTCCTGTTAGGATCTCAGAGTATCTTGATTGATCTAATTTAGTAAGTTTTATTAAAATTTCTAGTTTCCTGTAACTGACCTTACTTTCTAAGTTAGAGTTTAAAGTGAATTCTATAACAGAAACTAAGGATGTAAAGTTAACTTTAAATATCGATGTGTGCTTTCCATCATTATTGAAATTATCAACATATTTCTCAAATAAATATCTTTAAAGAATAGGCATATTTCAACAAATGAAACATTGTCTCAATAACTAATTATTTATAACTAAGCTGGTATGAACATTTTTTTTCAAGTAACGCAATCAAAATTTTGCTTTTACAATAACCATAATAAGTATTATTTTTACTCATTTGATTCTCTAAGCTACATCATAGAATTTGAATAATTAAAGCGAAATAAAATTGCAAAACCACGACATTAATTTTAATAACTTATTCATCTTCCTAAAAAAAAGTATTTTCCTTGGATTTCTCCGAATTTGTATTCTGTAATCAGATCTAAACTTGGTAGTCACCAATACCCGGACCCATCTCAATTTTTTAAATGAAATGAGAATTTTTAAAATCGGTTTAGCACTGAAAGAGATATCGATTAACAAACATAAAAGAACATGTAGGAATCGAATATAATATAACCTCCCCTTTACTTTGAGTCGGTTACAAAGTAGTTAAAAAACTAACAATCGTCCTAAATGTATCTATTCAAATTTTCAAATGAAGAAACACTTGTAGTGTTTTACGTATCACCTGTAAATTAAATTGTACGTAAAAGAAAACAAGTGTTTCTTCATTTAAGAATATGAATTGTTGGAAGTTTTACCAAGCACCGACGATAGAAATTACGAAATATAGTAGCTATAGCATTTTTTTATAATTTTGTTTTAGTTTTTATAAGTTTAGATTCATTCTAAGGCATTACATTTATCACGATTGAAAACTAAGGACTTATAATAATTAAGACAATAATTTGATTTTATCGATACGCGACTAACTGACCAACCCTATCGTGACAAAACTTATACCTTATTTAGTTGTATCTTGATACTTTGCAACGATGAAGTTAAATCAAGTTTTAAACTATTTATGTTCTGTTTTATAATTCTTTTCTCATTAGAGGGGTATAAGCTTGTTTTCCTCAGTGAGCGGTCTGTTAATTGCCGTAACATGTAATTAGTAAGAACGCCTATGAACATGGATTTACTTAGGTCACCTTCGCACGCAATAATAGCAATTGCAAAATTATTTCCAAAGAAATATTATAAGGTTTATGCCAAGTCAGGGTTGAAGTTAGTTGATAATTTGTTGTGTCAAGAATCTCGGTAATTGATGTTTTTTTTTTGTACTAAATAAAACAGTATTCTTGAAGCTCGGTACAAGTAAAAAAATTAAATGGAATCAAGTACCTATGTCATTTGAAGTACTCTCGAACACAACACTGGCGAATTATTAACATTTAGCTAATGGTGCAAAATATAATACTTTGTTGGATACTTTAAATCTATTTGTTACTAAATATTAATGATCCGCTAGTGTTGTGTTCAAAAGTACCTAAACTGACACAATAAGATTCCAATTTCCAATTGTTGTAATATCAGGATTCAAGAGTAGCACTAAAGGTCGTAGAAATCGTGACACTAGACACTTGGTACTCTCCGCTTACCTTCCAAAGGACTTGACCCGACTTGAAGATATATAATTTGTTCATAATATAACTTTTAATTGATGCCTACATAAGTGGGTTCGAGTTCGAGTTCGGGTCATGCTACAATTTATTACTTTATTTATCTATTTAAATGTTTCTGGGTATGTATTAATATCGTAGTCATCCAAAATACAAGCATATCAATTGTTATTTTGGGGTTAAATTAATTTGTATATTTTTTAGACAGATATTGTGTAGAATTTACATACAAATTTCATGCCCTAGTACAGTCCTTTAAGGGTTGATTTTTGAAAAAAGTACGTAGCTTTTCTTCCAGGTACGTACGTAGCTCTTTTTTTCGTTTTAGGTTCACAATCGTTGTAGCGGTTTAGATGTAAAAGCGTAATAATAGTACAGAAGACACACTATCGGATTCACATTGCTAATATGAGTATATACACTTAATTATCAATTGAAATACACAAATGTACGAGTCCCGATTAAGTGGTTTTAAATAATATCGTATACAGACAAACATATATTATTAATAAATTCTTTATTGTATAAATTAGTGTGTGTTAAGATAAACTGAATTCTTACAGAAAATTCTCTGTGGTCTAGCGGTTCAGTTGATGGACTTGACTGCGTCAGGTTCCGGGTTTGATTCCCGGGTCGGGCAACATAAAGAAAATTGGGGTTTTCCAATTATCTACTTTAAAAAAAACGTTGCAAAAGACTTTCCACCTACCAGTCTAGTGACTTAGTGGCTAGTCGTGGGTGCCCTGGATGTGCCTCTGCCTACCTCTTCCTGGATATGGACGTAAAGATACTGCTCTTTCAGTTTAATTTTGGTAATTATTAGAGTTTTTTTTGTTCTAATTTTAAATGTCTACGCAAAAGAAAATTAAAATTATTTGTGTATACAAAGTATCTCACTATCGACATCAAATTGTTTGCAGTTGAGTAAAAAATTTGCTCATAGATAGGCTTGCACAATAGGATCAACATCCCGGCCTCAGAAGAGTGACGCATTTATAATATCTCTGATTTCTATAGTCCAAGTTCTGACTGTGTTCTATCTAGCTTTCTTATGCCATAAAAAAGAGTCAGAATTTCTTACCTACTATGAAGGTTGTATTGAAGTGGCTAAACTAATACTTATTTAAGCTACTATAACAGTATTTTTAAATACAACCAATACTTCTCCAAATTACATATTTAATGCCAATTGCCTACAAGAACACAACTTTCCTCGTTGAAAGCAATGTACAGAGTGATTCTTAAAATTTAGTTTCCTACAGTCGTTGGTATGACAGTGTTGCCACACCAATTATTTAAAAATCCTCAAATCATCAACAATGAATATCAAGAATATTCAGAAAAATATTTGAAATCATCACACTACACGTCTTAGACATTGTGTGACTTCCGCTACCAACGGATTTGTACATAACAAGGTACTTACGGCCAATGTTAATAATGTATCTCAATCTAATGGATTTCAAGCAATCCAGATAGCTGCGTATCCGCCTGCCTATCCCATACCTAATTGCCATATTTATCCAGTCTACAGATATGTTATTGGCAAGCGATAACATAAAAATGGATCAAAATATCAATCTTGGACAGCACGTTTTGGATTACGATTGATTATTAATATTGGCCGTTATTTAGCAACTAGCTGTACCTGCAACTATGATAGCGACTGTGAACCCTAGCCCGATTTAAAAAATCTCCATCAATCGTAAGAGACCGAGGAATTACGAAAACTTAGGCATTCATAAATTTGATTGGAATTTATTATCTATTACTTATTTACCGCCTCCTTAGTCAAGTGTCTATTGACCAACCTCTAGGCTTGGGTTCCAATCCCGACAGTGACAGACATTTGTCTGATAATCATTTAGATGTCTGCATCTCCGGGTCGGACAACAAAAAGAAAATTGGGGTTTACCAATTATCTAATTTTAAAAAAAATGTGTGTACTTATGTACACGCGTTAGAAATTATCTTCTGCGTAATAATATAAAAATCTTTTTAAAAAATTTATGTTTTACCTTATTTTACATTTGTAGCCAAAATGACACTAACCATAGACATAAAGAAATATTGTGAATACAGTTGTCAGTTCTCACGCAAACATACGTAGATGTCCTTACTTTTACTTAGTTGGTCCCTTTTTTTAAAAACTAAAATGTTATCTGTAGCTAACTTCATCGTGTCGGTTTTTCGTGACGGTGTGCGCGCTCATCGTAAAAATTTACCCTCATCATTTTTTCCTAACGCGCCAAAAGAAGTATAACTTCAATAACGGTGCGCGGGCTCGGATATGTGCCCGGTTGGCGATAGGCTTGCCACCTATCATTGTGATACACTTGATTTTACTCCTCATAAAATTTCCGTACCGGGCCTTATAACTCAAATCGTTTCTTAAGGAGTAAACTCCAAAAATATATGGCTACCTTTGGAGTGAATTTGATAAAATTTAGCATAAAATGATAAGCATTTAGAAATCCGTCTGCTTGTTTGCATCCATATGTTTGTTTTACGCATGTGTATAAATTAGAAATACCGCTGCAAAACCCAGAAGTTATTATCATAACTAAAACATAAAATATTTTTCCTTGGAGCGGAACTACGGTTCATAACTAAATGAATAAACGATTTCATATTTACCGTAAACCCAACCATTTCTATTTCGTATTCGCAGTAGAAAAGCCAATTCAATAATCCAGAGTCATCCCGCACCTGAACTGGACAGTTCAAAATTCGTAATTCTAAGGCTACCTTTGCCTCAAACCTCATGTATTATTAATATGACGCTGGTCCGACTTCGGAGTACCAATATATATTTAAAATGTCGCTTTCTAGGAAATTTCGCTTGTGTTTAAACTAGGGTTGTCTACAATCGGCACATTTACATAATCTCTCGTTGATTCGACCAACAATCGATTATAAGGGTTCCAGACGCTTGCCTTCCAACAAAGGTAACTTTGGAGAAAACTTTGTTTACATCATTTTTTTGTTTTGTTATATCTACGGTCCAGACGGATGCAAACCAATGTTTATTACCAACATTATCCATTAGTGTACCCGTAAAACGTCATAGAACTTTAACAAGCCTCGGGTTCGATTCTTAAAAAGGACAGTCGTTTGTGTGATGGATATCTCTATATTTAGGTAAGTCAAAAAATATTTTGGAATCTATTCAAATATATCTACGATTCAAAAAAAAATAATTCATATTATAAATGCGAAAGTCTATATTTTTGTCTCTGACACTTTGACAGATACCTAAGCTGCTGGACCGATTTTGATGAAATGTGATATGCAAACATATACTTAGAGACGTGATTTTTAACATGACCTGCTTTAATAAAATTCATCCTCCAAAGAACTTTAGTGAGAAATGAAAGTTCGTATGAAATCACGCTGACACGTCACTGCTACTAGCCATTGTTTAAATAATTATGCATATTTGCAAGTTGCAGTAGTAATTTCTAGCTTAAGTGTAAAGGGAAATCTCTTGACGGAATCTTTTTCCTGTCACTTCATCACGAATAGCTATCGTACTTGCTCCACAAATAAATCATATTTAAAAACTAATTCTTTTTTGTATTTGAAAGCTTTTATCGACCAAGTAAAAGAAATTTAGGGTAGTCGTTGAATAATTGAAATTATTTATTATTTTATTTTTTATTTTATTTATGATATCGGAACGCATACAAGCAGACGGATTTCCTGATGGTAAAAAATTCACGCCGCCTAGAGACACCAAAGGTGGTAATGGTGCGTTGCCAAACTGAGGCCGGGATGTTAGGCGTCGAGCAAAAGTAAGTTCACCGGCTGCCGTACCCTCCAAACCGGAACACGTCATGACGCTATAGCGGCAGGAATAGGTAAGGCGGTGATACGGATCCGGGCAAGTCGCTGCTAAACTCTACCACCTACGTTGAAAAGTAAGATATGTGAAAGTAAAAATTGAAATCAATTAGTTTTCCTATGTTAATTAGTTTCAAAGCATATTTTTTTTTCTCGACGTCTAAGTTTGGAATATTCGAACAAAACGTTATACTCCAATTTTAAACAGTATTAGCCCTTAAACCCCTAACAGCGGTCTCAAAGACTACAAGAAAGAAGATTTTTAAAATTTAAATACTTTCCGGGTAACAGCTTTCTCTTGTAATTACAGTAGGTACTTAGGTTATGCTTGTTGAGTTTCTTAACCTATAGAAAAGAAAAAAAGATTCTGACGAGGAGAAAAAATGTTACATTTCTAGGGCCAATTTTTGTCGTATTTTGGATATTAAGATAGAATCAGGAAAAAAATTGAAGGATGTAAATCATATTTCACGAGTGATCAAAAAAATGCAAAAAAATTGTTGCATGATATGTAAACCTAAATACAAAATACCAATTCCAACGAATTCTTAAAAAGGTGTCGTTTCTGCACAAAAAGCTACCAATTTTAATGTCAGAATAAAGGTATTAAAATTTTAGTTCATGTACTTTATTTAATCAAACTTTTATTTGTTTTTGTTGAATGCCAAAATAAATGCAATAATCTATTAACGGTCTCTTATAAGGTGGTTAAAGTATCTTCCATATCCCCGAAGATGTAGGCAGAGGCACAACCAGGGTACACACGACTAGCCGAAGACATTTAGTCCCACAACGTGATAGGTGGCAAGCCTATCGACAGCCGGGCACATCCAATCCCGAGCAAAGTTTTTTTATATTAGAAAATTAGAAAACCCAAATTTTTTTGGTGCTCGACCCGGGATTCAAACCCGGGACCTCATGCAATCTAGTCCAACAACTGAACCGCTAGACCACGGAGGCGACTGTCTACTGACTAAGGTGGTTAAATGACGAAATTGATGACAGGTGGTAAAGGCATAAATGTCTTTTTTCTTTGCTTCATTTTTTAAATGCTCTCCAAAGTATGTTACAACCGAAATCCATTAACTTGAGTTAAAAATTCGAAAGTTTTATTAACTTGTCATACAACTGCATGATCTTTATGAAATGAAATAATTTCATTTCTGTTAAACAGAGCCTAGAACTAGTGAGAAGAAAACAAATAAGAAACGACTGATTTGTCGTATTTGTACGAAATACTGTTAAATATGCAAACGATATTGTTTTAATAAACACATATTAGAACAGGGAACAACTCCCAAATTCCACTGACTAAATTTAGAATGTCAACTGTTCTCGAGTGGCGCCGGGAGTTCCATTTATCGCCTGAATTGCGTCAACCGCAATAACCTCGCCGGAACATGCTTGTTCTAATTAGTGTATTGCATGATTTAATTATTTCGTAAGTGTAAAGCTACATATAACTTAAACCTTTATTAATTTATGATTTTACTACTATTCAGTCAAGTTAAAATTTTACGCTTGTGACAGCAGTCACGCAAAATGATACATATTTTCAACCGCAAGAAAACTTAAAAGGAGGAGAAATATACTTGTGTGGGAATTCGACGAGTAAATTTTTTTTTCATGGGCCTGTGTATACAGTTCTACAATAAATTTCCCACTTATATGAAAGAACTTCCAATTAATAAATTTAAGAAATGTGTTAAATGTAGATTAAATCAAAAGGGTTATTATAATATAGATGAATATTTAACAGATAAGACTGCTTGGGATTAATTGCTCCTCATGCCAATCTCTTATAAAATATAATGTATCATTACATAAATTATTGTAAATATATTTTAAAGTAAGAAAAAAAAGACAAGCCCGCTGAGTTTCTTGCCGGATCTTCTCAGTGTGCGGCCGCGTTCCGATCCGGTGGTAGATTTATTGTTATATAGACCCGTCACAAGTGCCTCTTGTAGGTTTATGTGAAATAAAGATGATTTATTATTATTATTATTGTTAGATTATATTATTAAATATATTATTTATTATGTTATTAAATAAATTAACAATGTAATAAATAAATAACGAATTTCCCTGGGCAGGTTGATCCTGTGTTCAGATGTACCACAGTGCGATCACGCCAGCGCTAGGGAGTCATCTTTTTGTGTTACTGCGTCTACATAAATTTGGTGAGCCAGGATAATGTAGAAGTAAAATTTAAGTCGATTCTGCAACACCCACTGCGTTTCAAGAGTTTTATATATAAACCTTTACACAACATTACAACGTCTGTCTTCAATATCACCGTTGGGGCAATAACAAACATTTTCCTTCATTTCTTCGCGTCCATTTCGCTCGTAACACGAGAGTGTCTCAAATATTTGTGGAGCACTAATTAAACCGATATTGCATTGCCGGCTATCAAGAAAATATTGTCTCGTACTGAATGACTTTAATTACCTATTTTTTCTGCCATACAGTCAGTGCTTGATATTTTTTGTACTCTAATTTGGGTAGACATTTTCCAAATTGGACCCCAACATGAGTAGTAGCAGAGACAAACTGAATCTAACCTCAAAGTAAGCAAATTACATGCTTGTATCATGGGTGTTAGTCAACGATACTAAAACATATAAATACTTGAATATATACCAGAATAAACTTAATAAACACCCACGCCCGGAAATGCAGACGTCTAAATGTTTATCACACAAATGCCTGTCCCCGTCGGGAATCGAACCCGAGCCTCACGGTTGGTCGATGTAGTTAGGTGCGTACGCTAGCCACTTGAGGCGAGAGTAGCAGGTAAATTTGTTTGTTTAATTATATAAACAGTTTTGCTTAGAAAATATATTCACCTCCGTATTATTAAAGAAGTGGACAAAATTATGACAAGAGCACCCACGATACATGACACATAATACAAGTTTCTATAGCATCCAATATTAGTAATCCATCTACAGATAGAGGTAAGCCTTCTATAGCTTTGTTGCTAATCATTGAAAAATAATAACGGTTGCCTCGTAGGAGTTAGATTCAGTTTGATTTAAAGTAGCCCTATCTCTAATCTCAGACAGGTTATTAATGATGTATATATGGAAGATGCAATTGTTCGTTACTTATTTGAGGGTCATGAGCCTTTTGGGAGAGTTAGACAGGTTTATCAAAAGTAGAGCATCCCTGAAGACCGTAACTCACCGACTTACGCTAAATTGCAAAGGGAATACTGGAATGGCGAGCACTAAAGATATGCTGATCGTGTGTACGATCTTTATCTTTAGTATTTAAAAGGACACTTATGGAGGACTTAACGCCTCTGTGGTCTAGCGGTCTGGCGTCGGACGTGACTTCTTGAGGTCGCGGGTTCGAAGCCCGGGTTTGGCAATGAAAAAAATAAATGCTTGGGATTGATGCCTGGTATCGCCAACCAGGCACATATGCAATAGCAGACAAGGCTTGCCACCTATCACATTGTGAGACTTAGTGTTTTAAGCTAGTCGTGCGTGTCCTGGTTGTTCCTCTGCCTACCCCTTCAAGAACATGGTCGTGAATATACTTATTTTTATGCGGAGAGACTAAATTTCATTGACTACCATCAAATAAGCTATCAATATATTTTACAACGTCAATCACTCCAAAAATCTAAATTTTACTAACAATTCGTCCTTTAAATGTTAATGATAAATATTTGAAATTGAAGTTGTTCTAACATAAATACAAACCGATTCCGTCAAGGGTGTCTCGAGGTCGTAATCTTTTAATCGGTTTCGCACACACGCCCTTGCTATGTTGGTATTTACAGGTTGTTTGCCGTTAGTTAACAATACATTTGAGAACGGCGACATTAATTAAAATACGAAATGTTCACCTTCTACATATAATAAATATCTAGGTTTTTTTTTTATGTAATAGGAAGGCAAACAAGCCGACGGATTTCCTGATGATAAGAAATTCACGCTGCCTAGAGATACCAAAGATGGTAATGGTGCGTTGCCAACCTGAGATCAGGATGTTAGGCCTCAAGCAAAAGTAAGTTTACCGCCTACCTTACCCTCCGAACCGAAACACGTCATGACGTTATTTTTGCCAAACACACACAGTTTCTTTTTGCCTAACTCGAAAAGAAACGTCGCAATTAATATTCACACAAGTTACAAATTTGTATATTTCGTTATATATGTTTATGTTACAATAAAAGCCAGTATTTAGATCGAACGCGTTATGCCTGAATAAAACTATATTTTACTAAATATCTTAGATAGTTAGGTACGAATCAGATAAAACTCTTTCATTCCAAATAAGACTAAAGTACAAAGATGCTTAAAATTATAAAAAAAAATATGAACAAAGTGTCAAATCATGTTAATAATATATATACTGACCACCAATAACATATATACAGATTACCAGAGTAAATTTAAACATCTAGACTCAGAAAAATACCCAAAAATTTCACGAATCCTGTAGCAGCTACAAACTTTTTTGCTTTTCGGTTAAAGTTCTTTAGAAATTCAAAGCTGCTAACCCAATTTAAAGCAGGCAATTTGAATACGTAGCGTTGAACAGATGGTTAAGTGTTTTTGAACTAACCAAATTGAGTGCTTCGACTTTATTTAAGTGATTTTTGCAGTGGATTTCCGTGGCTACTTTTTTTTAAATTCCATTTACAGAAAAACCCTTTTAAGGCTATTATATGAAATATGTAATCAAATAAGTAACATCGTCTATGACAAACCGTGGATGCCCAGATTGTGTCTCTGCTTCTGCCTTCGGCTTCGGGGATATGGGCATGTAGATACTTTAAATAAGTAATATTACCAACTAATGTGAGTCCAAAATCTGTTAAATTTAATTTATCAAATCGAAAAATACTAATAAAACAATATTTTTTTACCTGTATTAGAAAAGAGGGGATTTTTTTTTATTTTATGCATGATAGTTAATTTCTTGATTTTATAATTTTTTTTTATCTGTTTGTACGAGGGTTATTCCGATGGTGTTCATCCTATGATAGAGTACCAGGGAAATCTAGAATAACCATTTTTTAGGTGTGGAAATCCTCATCGATACCCGTCATTATTGGGGGAAGTAGCAAGTTTTTTCAGACTACTATCTACTAAAACCACACAGTGTTGTTCCCTTCGCCAGGTACCGGGGCTGTGAATATACTTTCATTCATTTCCACTACTCCGGCGGCGCTGGATTTCGCGAACCTCATCAGGCAGCCCCTCTCAACAGGGAGCTGCATAATCGTCAGAAGTGGTGCACAGAGACATAGCGTGCACCATTTCGAGGTGCTATTGGCGTCAGACGCCACCGTACCTGGCTCAATCCTGTCATGACTGAGCGGGCAAGATAAAATGTCCCACCCTCTGCCTCCACGGTCCTCACTGCCGCCACCCCACAAAGGCCATACGGCTCACCACCCTGCGACTGCTCTTCGCTTCCCCTCTCGTCTGATAAGGGTTCTGAGGAGCAGCCTCCCTGATACAATTAGTTTCGCCGGAACACCACCTCGAGCCCTTCTGCCACGACAAGGTTTGCACCTTGGAAATTGGAATAAGGATTCCTGGTTCCATTCCTGGTTGATACAAAATCAAGACAGAATTACAAATTCAAACTATTTGGCATTCAAAAATTTTACTAAGAAAGGATATCCTTCTTCACATTACATACACTTATTCAATTTGTATAATAAGAAACAGGAAAACACCCATTGTAGTTGCATTGAATTAGGACAGTTGTGTTCTGGCCAGTGCAAGCACTACCATGTATGGAATATAAGTAAAATAAAAACAAACATTCAAGATGGCTTCCGATGATAATCAAACCAAAGCTAAAAGTGTCCACTTGGATGAAGTGTTAAAAAAATTTGGTGCGTTTAATCGATATCAAATTCAAGCCATCTTTCTTATTGGATTTGCGTATTTCAATAATGGAATGCATTGTATTAATTATATAATTGTTGCAGAAGAGATTCCATACAGGTAAGAATATTATGTAATTTTTTATTTTATTCTTTTTTATTTTCTCGATTAGGATCACATAAATAGTTCTTAGATTCGTCGATAAATGCATTTTTTATGATAATGGAAGGCAAACAAGCAGACGAATTTCCTAATGGTAAGAAATTCACGCCGCCTAGGGACACCAGAGGTGGTAATGGTGCGTTGCCAACCTGCGGCAGGGATGTCAGGCCTCGAGCAAAATTAAGTTTACCGGCTACCTTACCTTAAGGCTCAAACCGCAACAGGTCAACGGCAGGCGTTGGATGTTATGGTGGCAGGAATAGGTAAGGTGATGGTACCAATCCGGGCGAGTTGTTGCGAAACTCTACCACCTAGAAGGATGTCACGGTGTTTATGACGGTAAGCCTGTGCTCGCCTTTTACGAGCTGCCTAGCAGGAAGACAGGTGGTCTATTTTTTAAAGGAGCCGGTACCAACACGGGGAATAAACGACATGAACGGGGGACAGCATGAATGACAGAAAAAAATATATTGTTAAAATATATATAGTCTTTTTCAATTATTTTGTAAATAACGATGAATAATTATTCTGTGATAATCTAAAGCACAATATGTACACAGATATGTAATCTGTACCAAAGTGACTAAAAACAAAGAAGTAACAAAGTAACTAATTTATTGGTATTAAACATAAACCCTATTTTTTAATATAAATTTATCTTTGGGGGATAAAGCCCCCAAGACATTTAACGTTGAATCAACATCATAGTCTTAGTTTCTTTTATTTAATTAATTTTAAATAAACAACATTAATTACAACAGTTTTGTAACAACAACTAACATTTTGTAGGCTAAAGTAAGCTAATAAGAACATATTATAGACTAATCAAAATCCGATACAGCATTAGTTGCCAACTTTTCTTGTTGCATATGTTTCTGATAGTCACCGCATTCCATCAGATAGATCACTCGCTTGTACGCCTGTTTTTAAAAAAATAATCGTTTTTTATTTTTTTCTATGTAATTCGTCAGCGTATCAAATATAAAAGCGATGGCATGGTAAGCAACGGTAAGAACAACTGTAGCATTTGGACACTATTCGTCTTATTAATAAACGTGAGAGTAAAATTTTGTAGATATTATAGTTTGTATCACATTTTAATAAAGACTTTAAAACCAGGTTTAACCTTGGAGTACTTTACTCCGTGTTTATTGATAAGACGGCATAAGTGTTATGGGTACGTCGCTGTCCTGTGGCGGGGATATTGACCGGGATATGACAAGTTGTTGCACAGTACGCTACCACCAGTGGTCTCGTTGGTAATGGTCAGATGGTATGGTAATTATTGGTCAGCTTAGCTTCGTTTAACAAATCACTCGAATATTATGTGAGGGTGGTGTCAAGAGTCTCCGAAACCGGTGTGTTCGTATAAAAAAGGGTAATGAATATAAAGAAAACAACACAGGTCAGCCAGGATCATGAGATTTGTCATCGATACTCTTTGCTTACCCCGTAAGGGAATTGACGTGAAGACATGCATGAATGTAAATAGTTATATTCTGTTTTCATACATATATAAAAATTACATTACAAGTAATAAATAAGTAAAAGTCAAAAGTTATTAAAAAGTAAAATTATCTTTGGGAGTCTATTCCAAACAACGGCTCTAAAGTAAAATTATCTTCAGAAAATCAGCTTTAAATCTGAAGCTTTACATATTAAACTTTGAAAGATATACAAGTTTCGAGGTAAGAGAAGCTCAATAGTGACGTGTACTTTAACTTTTCGTGTCATAGATGTAAAATCGACCAGTGTGAATCATCGAAGCAGGGTTTCGAAACTTTGTGGTACAATTTTACAACGCCAATAGAACATCGAAGTTGTAACAAATACAAGTCAGATGTTCAAGAATGTTCTCCGGAGAGTTTTAATGCATCTGTAGTTGAACCTTGTACAGAATGGATTTATAAAAGAGAGGACAGTTTTGTTGCAGAGGTAAGCAACGATGATTGTAGATTTATGTCCGACAGTAAGAAAGTTTGTGAAACTTTGTTACTTTCCAATGGTATTGCTAACAGCGACTTGTTTGAAAATTATTGCTTACCTACTGTTACGATAATATAGTTAAAAAAATGTTATTTTAAAAGCTTTGAAAAACAAGTAAGTATAATTTTGCTAGCAGGATAATGGAACCACCTAAAGATACCAAATATTTTAATTAGAGTAAGTTTTTCCCCGTGTTGGCCCGGGCTCCTTTGCAGAATAGACCATTTGCCTTCCTTGCCAGGCAGCTCGTAAAAGGCCAGCATAGGCTTACCGTCACTAGCACCGCAATATCTAACTAGGTGGTAGAGTTTTGTAGCGACTCGCCCGGATTGGTACCATCGCCTTACCTATTCTTCCGCGATAACGTCGTGACGTGTTCCGGTTCGGTGGGTAAGGCTGGTAAAGTTACTTTTGCTCGAGGCCAACATCCCGACTTCAGGTTGACAACGCAGCATAACCACGTCTGGTATCTCTAGGCGCTGTGAATTTCTTGCCATCAGGAAATCCGCCTGTTTGTTTGCCACACTACAACATAAAAATAATTGCTAATAAGTTATAAAAATATGTTACTGGCTGGTAAATTTACTAACGCAAGAGACTTAATGTCGTTGCTTTGGTATCCATTTTTGATCTATAAATAATTTGTTTTAAATCATAAGCAATCGATTTGAATCTTTGCCCTTAAATCCCATCATCTAAATTATCTGGGATAAACGGTATAACTAACTACATTCGTTATTTTTTTTTTGATAATTATTTATTCAAATTAGTATGTATTTTATCAACTATAATTTTGTATGTCTTAAAAAATATTAATATAAATAATAAACAGATTTCAAAGGCCTAGTTTATAAGGGATTATTATAAATATTCAATGTCTATCCAATGAAAGCAAAGAGGAGCTTAAAATTCAAAAGGTTTCAAGTGAATATTTTAAAGTCTTCATACTTCAATGTTTGTTTTCGTCGTAATGAATGAAGGAATTGAAATATGATTTCTGTTAAAAATGGTTTACTCACAAAATTAAATTTAAGTAAAGACAATTTAAATAAACAAAAAAATCAAATTTATTTCGGATTTATCAAGTTTTTCCTGAACCTGAATAACAGTCTTATCGTGGAAGTTTACCAGCAACCCTAACCTCCAGGATGGAACATAACAGAGCCATTATGGGGGTGAATCCCTACCCGGGCAAGTGGCTGCACAGCACTTTACAACCGGTGGTCTAGTCCGTAATGACCTATATTTTTCTTGTGCTTGCCTCTTACAAGCTTCTTGGCAGAGAGGCAGATGTTGCCTTCTACTCAGCGCACTCGGACCAATACGGAAAAAACTTTTACACTACTAGTTACTCTCCCTTCCCGACTGTCTCAATTTATTAATTAAAATTAGTCTTGTATCTATTTTAGCATTTCTTTGTATTAGTATCGATGAACAACACGAGCATGTGCTCACTTTGGTAACCCCAAAGTGAAACCCAAAAGATTTATTTAGTGTAATTTGACCATAGTAGTTTGACCGCCTCGTTGGTCGAGTGGCTAGCGTACACGCCTAACTCCACCGATGAGCCACGAGGCTCGGGTTCGGGGACGAGGGCGGGTATCTGTGTGATAAACATTTAGATGTCTGCATTTCCGGGTCTGGGTGTTTATTAAATTTATTCTGGTATCTATTATGTATATCTATGTATAAGTATCGTTGACTAACACCCATAATATAAGCATATAATTTGCTTACTCTGGGGTTAGATTCAATTTGTAACATGTCCAGTGAAATTTATTTATTTGTGTTAATTTATTTATTTCAGTTTGGATTGGCATGCGAAGATTGGAAGCGTACGTTTGTTGGCACTGTCCACAGTATAGGATTAATGTGTGGTTTGTTTTTTCAAGGACAACTCTCGGATAAGTAAGTCTTCTTAATGAGTTGGAAGCTCACCAAATTATTAGCAGACATCTTCTTTTATCAATTAGTCTTTCTAATATAGCTTGTGGGTGTGATTTTTATCTTAACTCTTGAAAGATGTGATTAATAGACAAGCCCAGTAAGTCTGTAATAAAATAAGTGCCTTAAAAAGGTAAAACGTGGTTGTCTAAAACCGATAATTTCATTATAATCATCTTACAGGCTTTGAATCCTAAAGTCTTTTCATAAAAAGACGTTGTAGAATTAAATATATTTAAAACCAGAGTGGGGTTGTTGACATGAATCTAACAACGTCTCAAACACATTACTTAATACAAAGATTACGCAAGATAAAGACATTTCCAATCAGAAACATTAGAAGTCAATAGATTTAAAATATATAATAAAATAAAGTTGCCGAAAACCTTGTTTTGATAAAAACACATTATACCTATTTAGTGAACATATTAGAAAATTTGATAAAATTCAAAACAAGTCGTAGAGTTGCATAAAAAATTATTTATTATAATAAACGGAAATCGGAGCTTGAACCATACTTAAAAAATAGCTGTACTCATACAAAAAAACGCTAAATCACAGCCTTCACACTTTTGAAGAGCATTAAAATATTAGAGTTAAGAATTTTAAAGCCCATATCCCTGAAGATGTAGGCATAGGCACAACCAGAGCACTTACGACTAGCCGAAGACACTAAGTCCCACAATGTGATAATTGGGACAAGCCCATCGCCAACCGGGCACATATCCAAACCCAAACAATATGTTTTTAATTAGAAAATTGGAAACAATTTTTTTTTGTTGCCCGACTCGGGAACTGAACCTGGGACCTCATAAGGTCATGTCCTACACCTGGGCCGTTAGACCACTGAGGTATTATATAATCTAATAAAATTAAGTGAATGTTTTTGTATCTTAAACTGCATATTTTATTAATATTTTCAGATTTGATGTTAACTATAAGTGTAAATAGGCCAAAATAATGCGCAATATTTACAGTACAGTAACTTAAGTATGCCTCTGAGCACTTTTATAAAAAACTAGATTAAACTATTGCCGTGCTACGCACAATCTTCATCAATTTTATGCAAAGCTTTTGCAGAGAGAACAGAGGTACTATTTTAAAATTATCACACAGCTATTTTGATATCACTGGCGATAAATACTCCTCTATTACTGTGTCTGCCAAGTGAAGCTTTGTAGAAATCTAATTTTAAAGGCAAAAATTTAATTTAGTTTTATGATAATTAAAAAAAATAAGGACAAAAGGATCAAGTCCTACAAAATATTAATCTTACTATCAGATGAATAAAATAATATGAAAATACGAAAACCAAATTAAGAATACGACTGCAAAGTTAATCTATCTTTCAAGAATTGTGATTTTTGGAAGCACTCTCTGCCTTCAGTGTATGACGTTTACGTTACTTTGCGGAAATCCATACTTAAATCTAAATGATTTTTTTTGTTGAAAAATTGCAAATTAAATAATTTTGTTTAGATTTAGGTAAAGCTTTGAGTTTGTATTTACTGTTAAACAATACTATTTTTAAGGATAGGACGAAAAGCAACTATAGCAATTTCGGGTATTGCTGCAGGAATATTTGGATGGGCCAAAAGTTATGCAAATACATATTCAGTTTTTATAATTTTAGAACTTCTTGAAGCGACAATTGGAGATAACTGTTCTCCTGCATTTATAATGAGTGAGTACTCGTATGTTTTAACCTTTATTAATTAAATGAAAAAATCACTGACATATTTTTAAAATAGAATATTTAATTATACGAGTACCTGCTTTGAATGTAAGTTTTTAAATTAAAAAACTACGACCAAATAATTAAAACAGAGTTAAACGTTTTTCTCGGAAACCCAACCCGTTGAGATGCCGTTACTCTTAGTTATTTCTAATCCAAAATTATTTAAAATAGGTTTAGAAGTTTTGGTATGAAAAGAGAAGAAAAATACAATCATGTACACTTTCTCATTCACTAGTGTAATATTTTGAACGCATCATAAATTTTGATCAATGAAGGAACGTATGATCTCAAATTTTATTGGTATTATATCGAGAAAAATGATTGAAAATAATATTATTTAAAAAAAGTATCTTTTCTTCACAACCCCGAAGAGGTACAAACGTCTAGCTGAAGATACCCAGTCCCATAACGTGAAAGGTGGCAAGCCTATCGCCAACCGGGCACACAACCGATCCCGGCCAACTTTTTTTATCAGAAAATTGGAAAACAACATTTTTTTTGATACCACACCCCGGGAGTCGAACCCCACCTCATGAAGTAAAGCCCAATACCTGGACCGCTAGAACACAGAGGCGATATTATTTATAGTTGTTCAATTGAATTTAAATGAATCCTTAACCCTTATAATAACAAGAGTGATATTTTATTTTCAGGTGTGGAATTAGTTCATGCAGATCATAGATTAAAACAACAAATCCTATTTTGTCTACTGTTTGTGTTTGGTGGAATAAGCTTTTCACTTGTAGGATATCTTGTTCCATACTGGAGAGAATTCGTTCGCGTAATTTATACACCAGCCTTTCTTTACATATTCTTCTATTTCATTATGGATGAAAGTGCAAGATGGCTACTCAGTAAAGGAAGGAAAAAAGAAGCAGTTAAAGTTTTATTAAAAATAGCTAAAACAAATAAAGTCGAATTACATGAAGAAGATTTAATTAACTTAAAGTGTGAAGAAAAAGCACCTGAAAGTTCAGCTTTGCGAGAAACTTTTAAGTCTAAAATTGTAGTGAAAAGATTTTTAATTTGTATAATTTGGTGGATTTCATGTACCTTTATTGCATTCGGATTAATGGTGAATGTGGTTTCCTTAGCCGGAAATAAATATTTAAACTTTGCATTGATGACACTATGTGATATACCATCTAGTTTTGCTATGGTTTACTTTCTGACAAAATTTCATAGAAAAAAGCCATTACTGTTTTCATTTTTGATTGCTGGGGTCCTTTGTTTGTTACAAACTTTTGTACCTAGAGGTATGTATATTATGTATTTCTTTATTAGTCATTATATTGACGTAAAAATACTTTTGCAAGACTTTGAAGAAATAGAAATAGAAACTCGTTTATTTTTCCGTTTCTCTCACCGACAAGATCCTGCAAAAAAAACTTGTCTATTTTTTTTTAAATGAGGTTATAAATGTTATCATGTTTATTAAAGATTGAATTAAGTAGTTATCACTCTTAAGCATTATTATCAGCTGGATATTGTATTTAATTTTCTTTTCACTGAAATTAAGATGGTAAGCTTATGGCTGTCCTGATCTCCAGCTCAAAAATGACATAGCCAATCCTAGACGTAATGGCGAGAGGAAACAAAGAGATGGTGCTATTAATTCAGACGAAATTAGGACAAAATTCTTCCACATAGTAACGAAACGAACGAAGATTTTGCTTAATATTTATAATAATTATCGTATATATATAATAATTATCGTAAATATATTTGTTTACGAAAGTATTTAAACTTTGTCGTTCAACATTGATAAAGCGATATTTACAAGTAATTCCTAATCCTATTTAAATGTTTGAAAACAAATCTAGTAAAAACTCAATTGCCTTTACCTTTAACGTGAACTGATACTTACCAATGTTATTTGTGGATGTTCATGTTTGCTTTGCTAGAAATAATTAATATACCCACCTATCTTTACACACTGCTTACTGCCTACCACTGGTATATACTAATTTCAACCACCCCTTTCAGATATTGTATCGGCATCTACGAGTTTATATTTTATGGGAAGATTTTTATCGACGTTCACGTTTTCGGCTGTGTATATGTATACATCAGAGTTATTTCCCACATATTCACGAAACTCAATGCACGCTTTGTGCTCTGCAATTGGACGAATTGGTTCAGTTTTAGCGCCGATGACACCCTTATTGGTAAGATAAGTGTATTAGTATTAAATGTCCATTTAGAAGTTCAGGCCCATAATTGTAGTAACAACCACCTTCGAAAGGAAGAAGAGGTTGCATGTCCGAGAGTTACGTTTTTCCGGCATTGATAAACTGATTTTAATGGAGTTTTATGAATTGAAAAAGCGTACTTTTGAAGATCCCATTGCTACCAAGTTTGGGTTTAATCCTAACCTCCTAACGAGATCGAGGAAAATAGTTTAGTTATTTGTTGTTATGTGGTAGTGAAATTGAAGTAGATTATTTACAGTTATCTAGCAAGGATAACATTGCGTGTTTAAGTTTAGTCTGGTATTTGTATATATTAAATTTATGTTTTTTTCTTGTTATTCCTATAATGTTCAAACCTTGTTAAATTTAAATAACGTTACATTTTATTAATCAATTGTAATGAAAATGTTTAATTGCATAATTTAAGCACAGAAACTTGCAAAACCCGATTCTAATTTTGTTACCAAGTTGTCAAGTTCAAAAAAACTATATTATTAAATATAACTCAAAAACTATGTGTTGAATCTTAATAAATGTTGTATAAGACCACCTTTTAATTTAAATGTAACTTTCAAAAACAGAAATTTCAATCAATAAAAATATTGTGATTGGCTAAATAACTGCGTAACTAAAACAAAATAATACGTACAAATTGATAACTTTCGATTAAAATGCTGTTGTATGGCAAATACTCGTAAATGGACATTGCAACATTTGACTCTAAAATCATCAATTAATAGTTATTTTTTAGTTGGTTTAGTTTATTGGTTTAATAAATTGATATAGCCTCTGTGGTCTAGCGGTTCAGTTGTTGGACTTGACTGCTTGAGGTCCCGGGTTCGAATCCCGGGTCGGACAACAATAAGAAATTGGGTTTTTCTAATTTTCTAATAAAAAAAATGTTGCTCGGGATAGGATATGTGCCCGGTTGGCGATAGGCTTGCCACCTATCACATTTAGGGACTTAGTATCTTCGGCTAGTCGTGGGTGCCCTGGTTGTGCCTCTGCCTACCTTTTCGGGGATATGGGCGTGAAGATACTTTTAATAAATTGATCCCGGTCATTTAAAATTTAGAAAGAACTTTCGTTGTCAATTTTTTACGTTATAAGTAAGCCAAAGTGACCAAGAGTTCTTAGTGAAAATAGATGTCGTTTTAGATCCAAGACGTTAGTGATGTTGGATCTTAACCCTCTTGTGCAAGTTTACTGAGTATACTACTTTCCTAGTAATAATACAATAATATCAAGTACTAGCTCTCCGTAGCTTCAGGAATTACTTAAGTGCAGTAAAACTGCAAGCAAGGCGAGCACAGGCTTACCGTCATTAACACCACCGCCTTACCTATTCCTGCCGCAATAACGTTGACGCGTTCCGGATTAGTTCCGGTAGCCGGTAAACTTCCTTTTGCAACTCAGCATTACCACCTTTGGTGTCTCAAGGCAGCGTGAATTACTTACCATCAGGAAATCCGTCTACCTGTTTGCTTTCCAACGTCATAAATATATATATTTGACTTATTTATCTATTCATCTGGTTACTATAATACTGAGTGAAATAAAACACTTAAACGACTACTCATACTAGAAATCACACTTTGAAATTTAATTCAAAAGTATTACTTTATCGTACGAGGGTCAAACTGAAAGTTCTTAGAAAATCAAAAACTAAGCATTCTAGCAAGTTATTAGTTTTATTATAACTTTTCAAAATAGCGTCCATTTACATCAA
>NJDD01003305.1:136341-147938 GCA_002245505.1 Calephelis nemesis | reverse complement strand
AATCGATTGTATTTACAAAAATACTGAAGAGATGTATTTTAAGCCGACATGAGAATCGAACCCGAATTTAGTCAACGTAAAAAATGAACCATGAGTCTACAGAGGAGAAATTAATATCGAAAAGAAAATTGACAAAATTTATTTCTTTTTATACCCAAGTCGGTGGGAATATATTTATTTATGCCGTCGCGTCATGTGGTTGCTTAAACTAGTACAAAGTGTAGCACAAACATAAAATAATTTACGTGCATTTTTTATGTAAAGTGTACGTTTTAAGTGTTAGAAACTTTAAGCATAGAAATGTTGTGATAAATAATAAGATAGCTCATCATTTTATTTAAAAATTAAATTAATTTACACATCTGTCAGCCTGTATTACAGGGCATCTGAAACTTAAACCATGGACTACTTCGGTATATGTTTTATGTTGAAATGGCTAAGGGCTGTAAGCAATGACTATCTCTTACCATAAACTTAGTCTACTTGTTCATTTCCATAAAAAAATATTAAAAATGCGCTTTTAAAGTCGGGTTACAATAAATAAATTTTCCATAAGTTTAACTAACAAAACCGTTGAATTTAATTCATCTTCAATGTTAATGATCCCAAGCATGATGTTAAGATTCTTGGTAAACCATCAGTCATTCAAATTTACCATTAGCTGCCATACCCAAGCACATAAGGAAAATACGGGAAACACCAACCTAAAAACATTCACAATGAAGCCCGTAAAACGGAAAACCATGTTCAATACTGAAAAAACAACTTTAAGTAGTAAGTAATTAATATAACAGTCTTCTGCGTTCATTAATTCAGTTTTTTGTCACATCATATTTCATCAGCATCAGCTGACGGTGAAAAAACGGCGGTCCTGAGTCCGTATGAAAGGAACTGACACTCTATTCATCTTGAGGCCTGGCATGATGTGGAGTGACGAAGCATTCCCTCAATGCTGAAAACATTTCAAATATATTTTCATAGCGCTTGATTTTCTTTCGTCTAATGTAGTTTAGGCAACGTAGACGTTGTCAATTATTAATTTATTATTTAATCAATCACAAATAGTTGTCAATTATTTATTATTATGTATGGTAAATTAAAAACCAAGAAACGGAATAACTATAACATACTTTGAAGTTTGAATTATAATTGTTCCATTTCTGACAAAGCTTGTTGAAAATTGTTTTTGATTATAAAAAGTATTCCAAAATCCTGTTCCGTTGTAAACTATAAGCAAGACAAACAAACACACTTTTGCATTTAGTATAAGTATGGAAATAAGTCAAGGAAATTTCACCTGCTCACAGGCTCTAGTAAAGAATCTAGACTGTACTTTGTCATACCAGTCGTTAAACTTTTAACAGCTATCACATTCATATTACGTTCATTATCTGTCTTTCGTGTAGTAGTAATCCCACAAACACATTTCATGTTAAATGTTGCCAAGACGAGACCATAGAGCTCGCACTGCCAAAAAGTAATCATATCTCGACATGTAGAGCCAAGTTTCTACCCCTACCTGCCCAGCCCTAAATCGAAAAGCCCTAATTTTTCACTCAAGTTACGGGGAAATACTACAGCCATAGCTCGTACCGCGTGGCTCGTAGCGTGTGGCAGAGTTTTCCCGCTAAAATCTCGTAGGCGTGCAAACCGTGGACTTAACTGGCGAGTCGGCCGCAAGTCGGCTGGTCGAAGTTGGAAAAAAAGTATTACGGCTGACGATAGTGGCTGCGACTTACTAGGTATTTAGATAACAATAGTACTTGAGCATTACTAACTGTCGGACTTAAGTAGCGGACGTGATCTTGAGTGTTCAGACGTCCGAAAGATATTTGATGCGCTGGATGTTTATGTCAGCCGTGAGCGTCCGCGGACGGAATGTGCACACTTAATAGTTGCGGCTGATGGTATATTTCCAGCTTCAGCTTTTGTGGCAACACCATGAACATAACGAGTTCATAAATCATGCAACACCTCGACCAGTTTCGTGACACCACCTTGCCTATTCTAGGCGATATATCGCCTGTCGCGAAACAAAAAGACGGGTTGCACTCGGGACTGCCGGCAGAAGTGAAAACTTGAATATTAACATTGTTCATTTTTGATGTTTAGGAATGGATAGGGAGTAATTTTGCATGAATTACTTTAATTATCAGCATTTTTCATATCAATAACCTGCGTTTGGCTTGACAAAAACTCGCTAAAGTAAGACCACGTGACGGCTAGGAGCGTCGTAATATCTGTACAACGAACATTGCTCGTCTACAAATAAAACTTATTTTCAAAATGGAACAAATAGAGCAATATCTGTTGATATTATACATATCTGCTATCTGTGAGAATGTAATGGTAGGTATATTGCGGCGTATTATTCATTACGCATCCTATACTCTTCAAAAATGTCTAAGTAATACAAAAACAGTAATGAATCTACGTTTTAATTTAGATCTCGCGCCGTCTTATTCGCGCATGTGCAATGCGCAGTCTTGCGTTCTGACGATCTGACGCGAGTTTAGAAGTTTTTACCCGTTTGAAAAAAGTGCGCAACGCCGCTAAAGAAGTTTATACTCCAAAAATACCACTCAATAAACATTAAACATAATATGGAATTGTATTATCAACCAAAGAAATGCTGCCACGTCAACCACGTATAGGATGGCTTGGATGTTTGGATGCAAATTTTAGACAGTATTAGGAAAAAAAGAAAGTTTACAAGAAAAGGCAATCACTATACCAGCTATTGTCTGGCAACGTATCTTTTTTTTATGATATAGGAAGGCAAACAAGCAGACGGATTTCCTGATGGTAAGAAATACACGCCGCCTAGAGACACCGAAGGTGGAAATGGTGCGTTGCCAACCTGAGGTCGGGATGTTATGCCTCGAGCAAAAGTAAGTTTACCGGCTACCATACCCTCCAAACCGAAACACGTCATGACGTTATGACGGTAGGAATAGGTAAAGCGGTGGTACCAATCCGGGCGAGTCGCTGCGAAACTCTACCACCTATTCAGATGTCACGGTACTAGTAACGGTAAGCCTATGCTCGCCTTTTACGAGCTGCCTGGCAAGGAAGGCAGATGGTCTATTCTGCAAAGGAGCATGGACCAACACGGGGTAAAAAAAATTTATAAAAAGTTAATCAATTACATTTTACAGAGTTCATTTTTAAATGATTGAAAGTGATTTTTACTATCTCATAAAAGGTGTCCGATCAATGCAAATAATTGCAGCGTTTTAATGATTCAGAAGTAATGAAGAATTCTTGTTTATATGAAATATTTTCTGTTTAATTGGTGGACAGCTAAGAGCCAAGTCCAATTGCATAATTTTCTCGTTCTTATTTTTATTCTGTACAAATCTGTGATAGATAATAATGTTCTTTGTACACGCATTTGTGATTCATATCTTTCTACTGTCGCTAACTAAGGGTTTATTTGGATTACTATTTTTTTTCTAAGATATCTTCAATAGAAACTAATGTAATTAAGTCTTGGTATGAAAAATATCACTCTGATTATGTGTATTTTTGAGGGAAGATAAAGTATTTGGATTTGGATTGCGTTAGTATTTGTATTCTTTGCATTGCAAGGCATGTCAAAAAAAAGTTTTTTTAAAAGATTACATTTTTTTTCTATCTCGCCGAATTCGTTAAATCGTGTTTTGGTTTTCAAACTTCTATAAAGAATATTACGAAACACACGTATAAAGTTTTTTTTATGACATTGGAAGGCAAGCAAGCAAACAGATTTCCTGATGATACGAAATTCTCGCCGCCTTAAGACACCAAAGGTGGTAATGGTCCGTTGCCAACCTGAGGTCGAGATGCTAGGCCTCGAGCAAAAGTAAGTTTACCGGCTACCTTACCCTGGAAATGGAACACGTCATCGGCAAGCACTGAACTTATGGCTGCAGGAATAGATAAGGCGGTGGTACCAATCCGGGCAAGTTGCTGCAAAGCTCTACCACCTAGTAGGACATCACGGTGTTAGTGACGGTAAGCTTATGCTCGCCTTTCTCAAGCTGCCTGGCAGGAAGGCAGATGGTCTATTCTACAAAGGAGACCGGACCAACACGGGGAAAAGTAATTGTTACTTATCCATATTCAAAGATCTAGTTTTAGATATCCGTGATCTGTATTATTTTACGAAACACACATACTCGTATAAAGTAATTGTTATTTATCCATTTTTAAAGATCTATTTTTAGAAATCCGTGATTACAGTTCGTCATTTGAAGGGCATACCGCCTTAACCATCATTCATGTTTCACCCTAATCTTATATATGAAATTCTCGTGTAATAATGTTCGTTTTCGTACACATCCGAAACGGCTTGACCGATTCTCATGATGATTTGTGAGCATATTGAGTATGTCTGAGAATCGGCTAACATCTATTTTTCATTTGGGGTCAACTTGGGGTGAGTCCTAATCACTGACCCGTAAGTGACAAGGGTGACTCACCCCAATTTTTTTAAACCACATTAAAAAAAGTAGCAGAACAACGTCTGCCGGGTCAGCTAGTATATAGCCTGAAGCGGCTGCGTAACTCTTTAAATCTTTCTTAGGCTCCTGTACAATCTTAAGTACCTTCTCGCTTCAACGATTACAAAATCTTGTTTGAGTTTCAATAAAAAATATACAGTCATTGCACTATTGATTTTGCCTATCCACATTCATTATGAATGTTTGTGTATAACATAGTGTTAATTTGTAACATTAACACTGACACTTCTAACAGGTTTAAATGGGCAAGATTTTATTTTACTTATATATTAATAAGAGGAGGCAAACGTAAGGTCAGTGAGTAATCGGTTTATCAATTGTTTCATTAAATCAATTTCAAAATCCAATTCATATCCAATCCAAAGGCCATTTTGATGCAGAACAGGATTTCGAAATGAAGCAAACATTCATAGATATTTTCAAAATGTAGTATTCTAAAACTTAACATTTATTTTCAACAAACAAACTAGCAATGGCTAGTTATATAAAAATAAACTCTACTATATAATATTTGGTGTGTTTAGGTTGAATGTTTAACTTTAAAAATTGAATGTTTACTGAAATTACACATTATTTTACAATTGTTTTTGTTGAAGTAATAAACTACGCACCAGTTTTTCCATATCTATATGTTAATACGTGATGCCAAAACTTTGGACCACTTTTTACGAAAATTGCACGGACGGAGGAGCATAAAATTTTCACACTTATAGTTTGTGTATAGGAGAAGTGCAGAACGCTAATATTTTTCAATAACAATGCTTACGAAGTACATTAAATCAATAAATAAAACATTACCCACACTACCATGCATTCGACACACACAAGCAAATATATTGATGATAACGATAATAGATCACAGACGGCGCACTAAAAAGTTTGGAAACAAAGTAGTTGGTTTTGAAAAATAAAGATGGCGTTCTTATCTACAAGTTATTAAAATTTCTTATGGTCTATTTTCACCAATGAGTGATAACTAGTAATCTTAATTTTTTGATAGAACAAAAGACAACCAAATAAGATTTCACATGACAGGAAGTAGTTTTACGTACAAAAAAAGCATTCGGCTCACAGTAATTATTGCCAATGTTTCGTAAGCTCTTTTGTTGAAGTGAAGTTTTCATTTGGTTGGTTACAGGCTTTTTTTAAAAATTGGAAGTGATATCCTTCCAACAAATTTATAAAAGAAAAAATACTGGTAACTTGTCACTAACACTGTGACTAAGGTTAGGTTCTAAATTCTTACGATAAATTGTCTGTTAACGCATTAAAGGCGCATCTCTCGTCACTGTCATAATCTGGCTTGGAACCTCCAAGTCCTTGACTTGACTTGACTTAGCCGTTACTTAGTCATGAAAGAAGCAAACTTAAAATCCCAGTCTCATGTTGGCAACGCTCTATTACCAATTTTAGTGTCTACAGTCGACGCGTGTTTTAGCCGACTTGGAAAAAAGGTGGAGGTTATATGTTCGACTAGTACATATTTCTTTTTCAATTTAATTTAAGTTAATCAATTTCTCAGTCATTCTTAAACCATTTTAATTTTTTTTATTATCGCGTCTGTGGTCTAGCGGTCCAGGTGTTGGACAAGGTCCTGGGTTCGATTCCCAGGTTAGACAACTAAAAAAAAGTTTGGTTTTTCCAATTGTCCAATAATAAAAAAATTTTTTCTCGAGATTGGGTATGTGCCCGGTTGGCTATTGGCTTGCCACCTATCACATTGTGTTGTCTTCGGCTAGTCGTGGGTGCCCTGGTTGTGCCTCTGACAATCCCTTCGGGGATATGGGCGTGAAGATACTTACTAACTTTTTTATTTTTGATTTCAAAAAACCTTTTTTCGAAGTCATCCCGTTGTCATCAACTTTGGATTATATTTTGTGTGCATCTAGATCAATATCGGGTATATGAAGTGTTAGATACTGCCTTAATGTTTCTTTTTTCTCTTTTTGAAATTATGTATCGGCAAATCTCATCTGCAAGTTTGCCTTAGGCTAGAAACTGTAACAATTATTTATGACCAAAAAAAAAGGTTATCACATTTAAGGTATTTGTGCTACACAATATCTGATGGAACTGTTTGTTTTAAGTTTGATTGTTTAGGACCGCCTGTGTTGTCATTGGCTCCGAGTTTGCCAACTCGGCAACGTATTTTTGGTTTAATTTGCAAAATCAACTAACGGAAAGCGTCAGTTTATTTTGTCTCAAATATTCTGCTGTGTAATGAATAAATAAATCTGAAAACAAATCACCTCTGTGGTGTAGCAAGTCAAAGAAGTACCTGACTTCCTGAGGTCCCAGGTTCGATCTCCGGTTCTGAAAACAAAAAAATAGAAAAAGAGTATTTTTAATTTAATAACAAAAATAATGTTATTCGGGCTTAGGTATGCCCGGTTGGCGATAGACTTGCTCCCAATCATAATGTGGAACTCAGTGGCTTCGGCTAGTTGTGGGTGTTCTGGTTTAGCATCTGCTTATCCATTCATTGATATGGGCGTGAAGATAATAAAACTTTATAAGTAAGTGTCACACGAAAAATAACATGGTGTCACTTGATTAACTCTCCGTGATATTTGCATGCAAAGTACATCTGCTCTACTAATAATATTATAAATTTAAACGTGTGTTGGTTTTATGATTTTGCTAGCAATTTACCCGCGATTTCTTAAGATTAGAAACAATTTTCATATAAATTTCAAAACTTATTATAGGAGGTACGATAAGGGTTTTAAAAGGAAATGTTTGAACTTGATGCTGCAATTATGTACACATTAAATTTAATCAAAATTTGTTGAGCGATTTAAGCTGTAAACGCGTTACAGACAGATATAACGGTTGCATTTAAAATATTCTCCTGAAAGAACTAACTTTAAATTTTTCACATCTCCATACTTTATTAATAATCCTTATTTACATATCCATATTAATAATGTAAATGTGAAAGTCTGACTATTGCTTTTTCACGGCGAAACGGATTTTAATGAAACTTTATGAGCACTCATCTGAAGATCGAACTCCTATCGGGCAGATTTTTGAAGTTGTTGTTTTAAAAATCCGCCCGATAGGAGTATAAGAGTTAACAGGGTATGAAAGTTTGTTTGAATATTCACGAAGTCGCGGGCAAACAGCTAGTTTACTATATCTTTAGCATATATTTAGGTATAGTAATTTATTAAACACTATAAGTGATTAAGTGCCACTAACTGTCGTAGTGTGGCATTTATATTAACGCAGGTGCAGCGTGCAGGGGGAAGCAGTAATTCGGTAGAGAATTCCAATTAGCCTCAACAATGTAAGGAATGGTACTATGATACTGATTCAGACATCATAGCAAATTGCTTCTAATCTTAGCAGAACCAAAGACAGAGTACGATCTCCACTTTATTGATTATCCAACTACAAAGCTACGGAGGATAATGTGTTTAAGAAACTACACATATACTTATGAAATAACATGTCCTGACTGACTCATCATCGCATGAGCAAAAACTGTTAGATTTACAGCCATGAAATTTGGTGAGCAGGGTTGTTTTATTGAGCAGACACCCACGGAGTTTTAGAAATTCTACCCCTAAGGAAGTTAAATAGGGTTTGAAATTTAAATGGAAGGTCGTCATTTTTTGCGTTAGAAATATGTAAATTTATTTTTAGGCTGCATATTAAAAATGTATCTTGGTCGCCTCTGTGGTCTAGCGGTTCAGTTGTTGGACTTGACTAAATGAGTTCCCTTGTTCTAATCCCGGAAAAAAGAATCTTGGGTTTTCCCAATTTTCTAATAATAATAAAATGTTGCTCGGGAACGGATCACCTTTCACCTATCACATTGTTGGACTTAGTATTTCGGCTAGTCGTGGGTGCTCTGGTTGTGCCTCTGCCTACCACTTCACAGATATGGGCGTGAAGATACTTACTAACTACAATCTATCTTTTTCTGATAAAAGACCATCAAAATCGGCTGGCATTTTTCCAGGTTGCCTCAAGTTGGCAACGTACCATTACCATCTTTGGTGTCTTTAGGCGGCGTGAATTTCGTACCATTAGGCAATCCGTCAGCTTGTTAGCCCTCCAATATGATAAAAATGATGATAAGGTCTGAGTACATACTAAATAATTTTATTATTACAGACGAAATTCACATTTACAAAGACTATAACTTTCGTTTCTCTCAAGGTATTTTATCAACTAATTGATCTGTCCTTATACTCGCATTTGGATCAAGCTTAAAATATTTCAGCATTTAATTAGTGCTTAAATCAAAATTTATTTAGCATTACGTTGCGACTCTAAGATGAAAGCCTCTAAATAATGAAAACTTATTATTTCCCGGGACATTATGAATATGAATCACCCTATTTTTCCCGGACGATAAGCGGAGCTCCCGGCAAAGTGATCTCCGACAATATTGTCCCTCGGGATAATGAAAATAGATCTTTTTCCTGTTCAGCCACTTTAATTACTCCCAAGCTACAGTAGTGAGCGAAACCTTTTTATCTTGTATATTGTTATTAAAAAGCAGTAGCATTAAAATGATTAATATGTTCCAAAGTATCTTACTTCATATTTCTTAATAAGGATGCCATTAATAGATTGTTCATGTTTCTCTAAAAAAGGAAGAAGTTGATAACTTAAAAGTAAGTAATCAACGTTGCTAATGCACGTCAAAATAGCATCAGGAGTATCATAGCATCTGTAATAATTTAGTAGGGTTTTATAGCTGTACTGAGTTGTTATTTCAGTACAGCTATAAAAGTATGAACTTCTCTCATACTTTAGAAATAACTATTGACTTAGTAATTTTTCCGTACGGTATTTGTGTGGATTTTTCCGTACGAAATTTCGTTTTCCAATGTATATGTTAGACTCTAAAGAATCGTTGACTAATAAATGTAATCTTATCACAATTTTTTGGCGGTTTATCTTCACGCCAATATCTCCGAAGGCATAGGCAGAGGCACAACCAGAACACCCACGATTAGCCGAAGAGACTAAGTCCCACAATGTGATAGGTGGCAAGCCTATCGCCAACCGAGCACATATCTAATCCCGGTCAACGTTATATTTATTAGAAAATTGAAAATACCCGGATCTTGAAATATCGGAGATCGAATCCGGGACTACAATAAGTCAAGTCCGACGCTGGACCGCTAGACCAGATGCTAGAAAACAAGATGCATACAATGCTATCATAATCAATGAAATTCGTGTATATATTAATAAAATTAATCCAGTATTGGTGGCGTTGTGTGTGATTTCATCCGTTTATCCCGTATTAGCTTGAACCTCTATCCATTAGTCTTTCTGCCGTTGTGGTCATATGAGGCAAATAAATGAAATGCATTAATGAAATTGTGATGTTCCTTCCGGTCCAAAGGTTAGTGTAGCCATCAGACTTGCACAATTGGTTTAATTGGTCCTTCCTTTCCTTGTTGGTCCGAGTCAACTGAGTAGGATCGGCCACCTGTCTCTCTGCCAGACAGCTCGTAAGAGTCATCACGAACAAGACAACTGATGGTATAGTCCTGTGCAGCAACTTGCCCAGGTATATACAGGTATGTTATATATATAAATTTATATATATGTGTGTATTATGTATAATTTGTGTTATTTATATATTTACATAGTATATTTTTTTATTATTGTACGATAATTTGTTTATGTTTCCTTGCAATTGTTTAAACAATTTCGGTTTAAGCAATGTGGCACCGAGTCGCGCCCTGGCAACATGCATTTATATCATTAGGAGAGCAATTTGAAGAGGATCGCATAAAAAAATTGAGGTGGAATAGTTTTCGGTACTCATGCGCCGATTTCTCCTAGTCTATTATAATAAGAATTAATATTTGTCTCTCACTTTTATAAAACGGACCTATTTTGGAAGCGTTATTCATCTATATCATAGTTTGAAAATATTAACGCAAGTTTAAACCCGCTAACGACAGATTTGCGCTCCCAGAGTAATGTATTTTATAATTTGACATGATTTACCAGGTTATTACCGAGATTTTGAAGCTCTATTAGTTTACCAATATTTCACCGCTGACATATTAACTCGTACTCCCGAAATAACTCTTAATTATTAAGCTTCCGTTTATTTAAAATAGATATTACAAATATTTCCTATTTTTTATGAAATTGGAAGGCAAACGAGCAGACGGATTTCCTGGTAAGAAATTCACGTTGCCTAGAGACACCAAAGGTGGTAATGGTGCGTTGCCAACCTGAGGATGGGATGTTAGGCCTCTAGCAAAGTTAAGATTACCGGCTACCTTACCCTTCGAACCGGAACACGTGAACGGCAAGCACTGACATTAATATGGCGGCAGGAATGCGAAACTCTACCAACTAGTAAATCACAGTTATCAATTATTAATCAAATATTTTATGTTAATACGATTCAAAGATAAAAAGTACTCAGTTTCTTGGTGGTAATAAACAGACGACGCCTCTATTGGTTGTCAAAAGTGGTAATAGTGCTTTGCCCATCGTCTCTTCTGTAAGTCACCTTCATTTAGTCATCAAACTTAAGTCGAAAAACGCCGCAGCGACGCTGATTTTAATTTTGAAGTACTTAACAAAGAAATGCGGTTGCAGTGGGTTATCATGCGATTTTTATACACACATATTGTAAAATCATCAGAAAAAAAATTGGCGGTATGCGTTTTCGTAACTGAACATATTTGTCCAAAAATGAACTAAAAATAAAATATTAATTTATTATCCTATAATAGACGTAATTTATGCTCAACTTTTTATACTCTTATTAAAATACCTAAAAATACGCAATGCGCGAGCGGCGGCCAACCCCTCCGCCCATCCCTTCCACCCCGCTTTGTTGAGTTGTAGAGTGTCCATAAGTTACGTCAAAATTAACGTAAATTTTAAGTCCGTATAACTTTGACATTTTCAGCTTTCTTTAATAATTTATGACACGAATAAGTTATTTTACCTATTATGTTTGCCTCATTTGATTTTTTCTGGTAAATAAAAAATATTGGTGTATACGAGTAGAGATTTTCCAGAACAAACTTAAACTCTGCTTCAATGCAAACCGGAGTGGCTTGAGGTTGATTTGCTATCGGGTTTTCGCCAATTAGT
>NJDD01003305.1:112555-127987 GCA_002245505.1 Calephelis nemesis | reverse complement strand
GGAAAAGTTCTCAGTCAAACCTACCGTGTAATAATCTTCTAAAAGGTCTACCCTTCCTTCTAAATCAGAACATGACAGCACTAACCATGAATGTATACAGTTGTCTTTAGGTTCATGATACTAACTTTGTGGTAGCAGCAAGAGAAAACAATTACTAATAGTGATACAGCAACTATCTACAACTAAATCGTTTTCCCCGAAGAGAGTAGTGGTACGTCATTAAACTGCGATATATTCTATAAAACATATAAACACATTTTTGACACTTGTTTGGCTTCGCTACCAGGGGGGCTGATTACGTATCTCAGTGGCCAACTCAAATGGGAAAAGTGTATATCAAATAGCTGCCGAATGACGTGTTTTGTATATTTTGTTATCTGCCTTACATTTCTGTTGGTCACTGGAGGTAGCAAATATATTTTGTTTGAGTTGGCCACTGTGATACGTAATCAGCCCTCAGGTCTTTGAGGTAATTAGATATCAAAACGAAGTGAATGTCTTTAGAATTTTCGTATATTACTACATTATATATACTTATCCAAATCTTCTATTTTTCCAAAAGCAAAGGAAAAATATTACACTAGTAGACACGACAGACGTCGAAATTCTTAGCTATGAATATTAATATTGAATACTGAATTCCTATTTTTTTCTAATATAAAATTTTGTAAACCGCTAACACACAAAATATTTTCTTTTAAAAGGACATTCTGATTTAATCTCAACAACCTTGATGTATTCTTTTCCAAATTCCTATCTCTATCTGAAGATAGGTTATTGATATTGGCCATAAATTAATAGAATATCTTGAAATATTCAAATAATATTTGACCAAAATTTATAGCATGCAATAATGGCCGATCTTAGTCACCAAATTCAGTAAATTAATATAATATCTGAAGTACTAAGCCGGGGTACAGGTGGGCAGGCGACAAAGTTACTCAAACAAACATTTATTACCCCGGATTTTGAAGCTTATTGTCGTCGTAAATTAATAATTCAGTAACAGTTTTTGTTTGTATCTTATTAGCTTCCAAATTGATATTTACGTCGCAGGCTTGCGATGTTATTTACGAGGGATCGCAGTCTTATGAGTTTTACTTTAATATTTTAAACGAATTGATCCTAATTCTTAAAATCTTGTATAGGTACGTCTTGCAAGGTATGATTGTTTTTTATAGGAAGGCTAACAAGAAGACGGGTTTCCTGATGGTAAGAAATTTACGTAAACTACAGACACTAAAAGTGGTAATGATGCGTTGCTAAACTGAGGCCGAGATGTTAGGCCTCGAGCAAAAGCAAGTATACCGGCTACCTTAACCTCCGAACTGGAACACGTCAGCGGCAAGCATTGACGCTATGGTGGCAGGAACAAAATATAAAGCGGTAGTACCAATCTGGACGCGTCGCTGCGAGACTCGACCACCTTGTCAAATGTATCTACCACATAGTCTTAATGACGATAAGCATATGCTCGAATTTTAAGAACTGCCTGGCTGAAAGGCAGATGGTCTATATTACAAAGCAGCCTGGATAAATACGGGGAAGTTTGTCCGCATAGAGTTTTGCAACTCAGTTATTAAATAGATATCCTCAACCGATTGAGCTAGTTATTTGCAAACACGGTTAAGTTTGTACCATATACATATTCACGCCAATTCCCTTACGAGGTAGGCAGATTGTAACGAGTCCCAAATCTCACGATCCTAACAGATCCGTCTGGCTTAGTCCACATTAATTACCCTTTCCATACAAACAAGCGGGTTTCAGACACACTTGACACCAATTTCCGAAAATACCCATGCGGTTTGATGGTAAAATGTCAACTTAGTTCTTCCCGGGTACCTACATCCAAACAAATTCGCATTGTATGTATGATTTGTCAATCTTTTATCTGTCATTCTATCCATGTGATCGAATTAACGGACTTTTCTCATTTCTTATCAATACTTTCTTTCAATCCCACTCTTTCTCAGAAGTCAATATTTCTTAAGTATAAAGTCAACGAAATTTTATGATATAATGGAGCTGAAGTGGTATATGAACTTCTAAAATCCCCTACACTTTTTTGACTTGGACTATTTATAAATTCTTGGCAAACCTACTGCTGGCGATAGGCACAAGTAAAAGCTCGTAGTAAAAATTTTTTTTTTGTTAACAAGAAGTATTTTATTGTTTTGGTTAAAGCTAAGGTTTATATAAATTTCAATTGTTTTTTGTACTTTTTTGTTTGTTTTTGAAGTAGAAATTTAGTAATTACAATTACCAGATATTACCTTCGGCTAGTCGTGGGTACCTTGGTTATGCCTCTGCTTACCTATTCGGAAATATGGACTTGATAATACTATTATTTTTCCAGTTTAATACATTAGTATGACATTTGAGAAATTTGAGGAATATTGGGTATGTCCCATTAACTTTATCCACCGTCAGAAGAATCATCATTTTTGTGTTCCGTGGTTATGATAAGATAGCCGGAAGAGTTGCATACGCGGCTTACTATTTTTTACCCTTCCTACAACTGACGTAAGATACCTGATATTAAAACGGAGAGAAAATAATTTATTTTTAGTCTAGTGTAAAAAAATTGGTGTTTTTGCTCAATCCCTTAATAACATTTTTACCTCACTTATTCGTAACCCTTTATGACCGTAGGCTCGTAGTCCTAGAGGCCCGGTAAGCCGCGGAGCGAGATGGTGAATGCCAACACGACCCCATCTCTCTCCTAGCCGGGCGGCACGAAGGTCATAGTGTGGTTTTTAGTCGGTTCGAGTTCGACATGACCCTCTGTTCTTCTCCCCCGAGAGCGGCGGCTATCCGGGGGGGCTTTGCACTTAAAAAAAAGGCTCATAGTCCTACTTGCACAAAAATTTGTCTAAAGCTTGAGTCACAAGACTGCGATGTATATGCATAATTAATCTATTGTCTCTAGAGACCTCGGTTATCTATTGCTATTAGAAGAGCCGTGTTCTAGTTTGTTATCTTATCACATAAAAAAAACTACAAACCTAAATAATTCTTCACAAAAAAGCTGCTGAAATCTGATGCTGCGTAACCCCATGGAACTGTCGTTTAATCATTAGTATCCAGTTCCGGTATTACGAGCTGCAAGTCTCGACATGCTAATTAAGCTCTAAGACTCGGTAATACTTTGAGCTGGCGATAAACCACGAGCTAAGTTTCAGGTAAGATCGGGAGTTTGTAAGTTGGATTTACCTATTTACATCTTCTCAGCAAACTTGTAGCTTAAGTTGTCGTTAGTGTAAGAGAGTGTCAAAATCAGTGAGAATTTGAGATTTTTGGGTCCTAACCTTAAAGTAAGTATCTTTACTCAGGTAGCCTCGAAGAGATTAGCAGATTAACAACCAGGACATCCCCCTCCGCGTTGGTCCAGGCTCCTCTGCAAAATAGACCATCTAGCTTCCTTCTAGCATAGGCATACCGTCGCTAGCACCGTGCCAACCTATAAAGTAGTAGAGTTTCGCAGCAGCTCACCCGGATTGGTGTCACCGCCCTACCTATTCCTGTCACCTAACGTCAGTGCTTGCCGTTGACGTGTTCCGGCTGAGAGGGTAAGGTAGCCGGTAAACTTATTTTTGCTAAAGGTCTAACATCCCGGCCTTAGGTTGGCAACGGAACATTACCATCTTTGGTGTCTTTAGGCGGCGTGAATTTCTTACAATCAGGAAATCCGTCTGCTTGTTTGCCTTTCAATATCACAAAAAACTCATGATTGGCCAAAGGAACTTAGTCCCACAATGTTAGGTAAAACCCATTGCCAACCACGTACTTGTCTAAGCCCGGAGAATGTTGCTTTTATTAATTAACTAAACCTAACCTAAACTGTAACCTTAACCCGTAATCAAATCCTGGACCTCATGTAGTCAACATCTTATCACTGGACTACAGAGTGGACTTATACCTCATGCTAATATGTTCATAATAATATTTTTAAAAATACTGGTCTACATAATTTGTACTAGCGGTTTATACGGTACATACGCTGCCAAAACTCTAACGAGCTTGGTTCGTGGACCCCCTTAAGTTGTATAAATAAAAAATCAAAGAGGACAAAATTTAAATTAGCAACTGTGGCATACGCTGCCAAAACTCATAAATAACTAGGTCAAGTTTCTTAGTAGCATTTTAGTACAGATAAACTACAAAACCTTTTAAATTTTCTTTTAAAAGCTTTTCGTCTATTTCTCAAAGAAGTCCGAAACCAAAGCAAAGAATACAAAAGTAATTTCGAATCGACACATACGTTTCAAGATTCGGCTTTTCCAAACCCGCGAATATAAAAAGGAACACATATTTATGAATCCCAATACAAAGAACACAATTTCCATATGAATAACTAATTGAACTACGTTTCACAAAAAATCTACCCTAACAATAAATGATATTGTTTTTATTAACTTGCAAACATCCTTATTTTAACCTTAAGATCTGAAGGTTAGAGTAGATTTTCCTATGTGGGTAAGACACTTGGGAACAATTCAATGTAGAGCAATGTACTGGTAGGGTACAAAGTGGACCCATCAGAGCTATGAAGCGAGGAGTTGCTTAGGTCAGGGAAGCGGGATTAAACGTGTACCGTCATTACAGACCCTCATATTTCTCGGTCATTAGGTATTGCTTCGTAATCGGAATGAGGGTTGCAATATCTTTGTTCTGAAAGAAGGTACCCTATTTGTATACCTGTGTGTTCTTGAATGGAAAATATTTCTTGAAAGTTCAATTTGTCATCGAAAACTTTCAAGATAAACAATTGGTCAAAACGTTCGCTCATGATTTTATGGAACTTAGCTGATATGCAGCTTATTTTGGAGTACACTACAACTTAATTTCAAGTTTTTTCTATTTTGGTCTGAGCATCTTTTACAGATTGTAGTGATGGATAACATCGTTTTACTGCTTTTCCATCAAGCAGTATCTACCAAAAATATGACGATATGAACATGGCATGGTAAAGCAATGTCTTTGGTAACACAGCGTTGCCATATTTTGTGTAGAATTAATAAAATGTATTTAAAATCAGACATAAATCTGTGATTAAAATCCGGTACCTTATTTGTCTTTCACTCCCATTAGAAATCCTCAGCTATATTTTTGTGCTTATTTATGCTGCAAAATTAAATCAAATCATACGAGCGTAATTTTGAATGCTGTGAGTCGCATAAAATTAAATAAATAATAAATAAATATCCCTGCACAAGTCACACAAATTGAATCTAACCCCAAAGTAAGTTACGTGCTTGTGTTATTGGTGTTAGTCAACGATTATAATACATAGAAATACTTAAATATATATGCCGGCGCAACCACATTAGTTCGTCTAAAAAACTAAAATAATTAAGTTAAATAATTTGATGATATCCAGAAAATTAGTTTAAAAACCATCAGTTGATTGCTTTGAGTCGATTCCGATGTGAAATTAACGTTGTCAGTGCTATTTCAATACTTAGCCTAACGACTTGTAAACACCTGCACCTGCACGTGCGCCGAGCCTTATAAGTAAGGCCGCATTGTAAGCGATAAGGCATTCACCATTCACTTCTCTGGGACGTCGTTACGCTGGCCTTTAAGTAAACGGTGTGTAAAAGTGCTTGTGAAGTTTGTTTGAGAACACCCAAAGTGAGTCATCATCATGGAAACAACAATTGTGGCGTCAGCAATGATGACGTCATACTTTTTAAAAACACCACGGACGTTCTTAATTCGTCATAAACCAAAATGAATTAATCGTATATATACACCCAGACCCGGAAAATGGAGACATCTTACACACACACACACACACACACACACAAACACACACGCACGCACACACAAACCCTCCTCTCCAGACTTAATTTTACACACACACATACTTTCTCTCGGTCCGTACGGGTTTTAAAAGTAACGAGTGGGTAACGGAATGAAGGATTAATTCACTAGTTAATAATAAGCCACTAGCAAAATCTAACGCAAAGCCATATTTTAGGCTCAAGTCTATAAATATTTGATGGAATAAAAGGAAATTTAAGTGTGGTAAAGGACAGATAAAATGTATTACCTATCACCTTCTTGAAGATGGATGGGAACGGTCGGCCAGACCCGTCAGCCCTCACTCAGGTGCTGTACGTTACCTAATACTGAAAATATAAACAGGGTTGAGTTGAGAAAAGACAAACATTTTGAGATGTTTGTTTTATTTTACGTAGTAGCAAATAAGCAGACTGCTTTCCAGATGATAAGGATGGACAAAATGTTACTAATGCATCTACTATATATGTCATATATGTAGATGTCATACATTATTAGTGGACATCATAAATATTTTTTAGTTTTGTCGTTCTCTTATTTTAGAAGTTACAAAGGGAGGACGCACATTTTACCACTTTGGAAATGAGTTTTAGTTCTAAATTATTCCTAAAAATAAAATGCGGTTTTTTATTTTATTTTAAAATCCTATTGCGATTCAGAAAATACATCTATATACCAAGCTTCTAAAGCTCAGCTCTTATAGTTTTGAAAAAAAGTGACTGTACCATACAGAAGGACAGACAGACAGATATGACGAATCTGTAAGGGTTCCGTTTTTCGCCTTTGGCTGCAGAACCTCAAAAATGAGTCCTAATTTACCTTGGTCATCGCATTACTCGGTAACATAAAGTCTAATTTTGGTAATATTTTTTCGTGTTAGTTACTGGCAGGAATTAATAATAATAATAAATATTGTTGGACAAGTTACACAAATTAAATCTAACCCCAAAGTAAGCAAATTACATGTTTATGTTATAGATGTTAGTCAACGATTCTATTACTTAGAAATACTTAAATAGATACCAGAATATATATAATAAACACCCAGACCCGGAAACAATCAATGATTCATTTAAAAACAATCAGCATAGTTACGACAGGGTAACGCCTGGTGGCTCAGTTAGTATCAAATAAAAATATAAAACTATAAATAAAAAGTTAAATGTAGACACCTTGTAACCCATGTCCGTCTCCTGGTTCTGAGCTACCTTCCTGTCAATTTTTACCGTAATCGCTTAAGCCGTTCTAATGTTACATATGTATGTAATAGGAACCTAACACGATTATCTTCTATGTATAAAACTAAAATGAATATTAATATTTGGAAATATAATAAATATTAGTATGATGTAACTTTAAAAGCAAACGCACTAAAATACATGTTTTAAACTGGAACTGAAAGTCATTATCAGATAATTGTACTCGATTGCACTTATTCTGTATAGGACAGATTCTGGATTGGACAGATTCATAATTGAACAGATTCTCCATTGGACAGAAATACATTTTTGAATAAAATAGCAATTGTAAATAATTAATGAATTTGCTTAACATCACATACATTGTTTTCATAACAGGTAAGCATTTGTGTTACGGGAATCAAAAACAACGAAGGTACCACAAACATCCAGATCCGAGACAACATAGAAAATTATTTTGCTAATCGTAAGGTAAATCGTCTTTTCGTTACGTCTTTGTGTATTTTGCAAAATAATTACTACGACTTTGTATGACTGTGAGAAACCTTTCTAACATAACTTAAATTTTTTAGAGGTAGTAACTATTTTCTCCCCGCCAGTACTTACTGAGTGAAAACAATGTCATTCTGATTTAAAAAGGATTTCCCAATCAATATCTAAAAAGATTTGCTCAAGATTATATTTACTTAACTCAAACTCTTGAAAAACCAAAACTTGAATTATTTTAGCATAACCAAAATGGTCAATAAGACATCGCGGTCGCAATGAATTCTTATTTCCTTTATATAGATCGGTAGTTATTTTATGATATTGCAAGGCAAACAAGCAGAAGGATTTTTACAAATTAACGCCTCCTAGAGACACCAAAGGTGGTAATGGTGCGTTGCTAACCTGAGGCCGGGATGTTAGGCCTCGAGGAAAGTTAAGTTTATTGGCTACCTTACCCTCCAAATCGGAACACGTCATGACGTTATGGCGGCAGGAATAGGTAAGGCGGTGGTACAAATCCGGGTGAGTCGCTGCGAAACTCTACCACCTAGTCGGATGTCACGGTATAACTAGTCTACGAAAAAGGTTCATTATTACGGCCTTAGTGTATACACTACACGTTAAGTTAAATATGATTTTGTTTTCATTGTGATAGTATCTAATGTTGTACTAATTGTTGGGCATAATATCGTGTATTGTTTAATTTATTTATAATAACTGTTCGCTTCTATTATGTTAAATTCCATATGTCCTAGAACATCAAAATAAAACAAAAAGAAGAATCAAATTACCATTTACGTTTATAAGTAACATATTATGGATTATTACTGTAACCTGAATGTTACTTTGATTGAACACAGTCGACAAAATAGACCAAGAGGCGACCACGTACTATTAGGTACTATGTTGTAGTTACAGTAGGACATAACTAACCGCGTTGCCGGTAAAGAAAGGAATTTAAATTTCGCCACAGGATTTAAATTTTTAGTAACACAAATGGTTAGAGCATTCATCGGCTTGAGACGAAAGTATACAGGTTCAAATCCTGTCTCTTGCGTAATTTTCTTTTCTTTAAAATTTATAGAAATAACCCAAGCATAGAGTAAGTGCTAAAATGAAAACATGGTATTTTTAGATCTCGACCTATTTTATCAAGGATATAACATGTAACAGTAGGTCAATAATAAACATTTACAGTATTTCAAAGTAAATGAAGATCAATTTTAAAAATTGGGTACATACTTATACGAATACGAATCAAAATTTAAAAAAAATCGATTATTCTTGAAATATTTATGCTATATTTACATTTACAATGTGTTTTTATTAAATTCTAGATAAATTTAAAAACTTAACAACTTCGTCCCGCCTCGTTGGTTGAGTGGCTAGCGTACTGCATCGACGAATCGCGAGGTTCGGGTTCGATTCCCGACGGGGCCGGCATTTGTGTGATGAACATTTAGATGCTTGCATTTCCGGATCTGGGTGTTTATTAAATGTATTCTGGTATATTTCTAAGTATTCCTATGTAACAGTATCGTTGACTAACACCCATAAAACAAGCATATAATTTGCTGACTTTGGGGTTAGATTCAATCTGTGTGACTTGTCCAGGCATATTTATTTATTTATTCAACAACTTAATAATTAAGTCATTAGTAGATCGAGTTTTGAAATTTACTTTTACATTTACACTTATCATACGACATTAATATTTTAACCTAATAGTCTTTCAGATAACTTTAAAAATACGAAGTAGCGACAACTGGATGTGACCAATAAGCAACGTTTTATGAAACTTCTCATGTTGCGTTGTTGGATGGGATATTTTTTTTTAAAGTAGAGGAATTATTGAGGACAAAAATTATTTCGTTTATTTGGAAAAGACAAGTAAAATACAAAAGTTTCTTCACGCCTATATCCCCAAAGAGGTAGGCAGAGGCACAACCAGAGCACCCAGGATTAGCCGAATATACTAAGTCCCACAATCTGATAGGTGGCAAGCCTATCGCCAGCCGGGCACATATCCTATCCCGAGCAACATTTTTGTTAATTAGAAAAATTGGAAAGACTTAATTTTCTTTTTGTTGCCCGACCCGGGATTCGGACCCGGGACCTCATGCAGTTAAGTCCAACGACTGAACCGCTAGATCATAGAGGCGATAACAGAATACAATATGTTAAAATATTGATAAAATAAGCTTCCTCTAAAATTTTGTACTTAAAAATTGTGTTGTTATGTGCAATATTTGCAACTACGCTGTATATTGACAAATAATTGGCAGACAGATTGAATGCAATTTTAGCAAAAAAAGTACCTTTTACGCCCACATCCTTGATAGGGTTACCAGAGACTTAACCAGGTCACCCACGATAAGCCGATGACAATAAGTAGCATAATGTGATAAGTGGAAAGCCTATCGCCAACCGTGTGCATATCCAAATCCCAGGCAACGTTATTTTACTTAGAAAATTTAAAATACACATTTTCTAGTTTTTTAGTTGCCCGACATGGGGGTCGAACCCGGGACCTCAAGAAGTCAAGTCCGACGCCGGATCACTAGACCACAGAGGCGATTCATTTAAATTATTTTAATTATTACCTATTTATCACATTATGTCACTTCGTTTTGTATACCACCAAAAAAATTATGAACGACCCACTCCGCCTTAATTTACAGCATTTACAGTTGTCTAAAGTTAAAAACATCTAAAAAAAGCACTTAGTATACTTAACACAGTTATAATCAGGATATTTTACTGGCCAAGCTTTGTGAAAAATTCTTATCTACACTGTAATACTGGTTTATACCCTATATCTGATTTTTAACTTCGGTGTTGTTTTTGGTCGGTTCGTGTTGGCCATCGGTTCTTTGATTAGCAAACATTGGCTACTGGTTTTATGTAAAATTAAAATTTGATTATTGTTTTTTTAAATATCCTCACTTTTCGCCTTCAATTTGGCCTTTTGTGAGCATACTGATATAAATAGTTTTTACACTTTAAAGTGAAGCTAGACAACAAAGTGTAGCCTGAAAGTAAACCATGTAAAATTTCAAGGCATCGTTTTTGGTAGTAGGCTCAGCTGGAAAATATTGATTCTCTTCCATTCTTTTTCAAACAGTTTTTTGTTGTGTCGAAAAATATAAATAAAAAGTAAGACTGTGAAAAGTAAAAGAAATATAGACCGTTTTACAAATAGAATCGATCCTTTTTGTTGTAGGCACTTGGTGAAATGCCATTGTATTCCATTGTATTGTACACATTTAAAGATAATAAGAAAAAGTATAAGAGTTTACATTAAAAAAGCGTGTATTCATTTTACAAAACTTTTTTTTATTGTCTGTAAACGTCACATTTTCAGTTTTCGCAATTGCTCCTCACACTATTTCCAGTCAAGCTGCTTATAATTGAATGTCCACTGGATTGACAGTATATCGATAGATGGGCCAATATGGAATTCTAAATATATACCGCCTGAGTGCTTGTCTATTCGATTACGGTACCTACATTTACTATGGCACTTACTAGATCATAAGTGACATATTCCGCCTATTTGACAGCTACATTTAAATATCTATGAGGAATATTACGAAAACACATTAGAATAAATATATTTATAGCACGCCATACAAAAACTTCAAGAAAAGAAATAGAGTAGGAGGAATCGGCGCATGAGTAGCGAAAACTATTCGGCCTCAATTTTTTCATGCGATACTCTTCAAATTGCCCCCCTTATGATATAAATGCATGTTGCCAGGGCGTAACCCGGTGCCATATTGTTTAAACAATTGCAAGGAATTGTTATTTTTCACCCGGACATTTTTTTTATATTCTTCATTGAAATACCAATAAAAAAGGTCCTATGACTTTTAACGATAAAGTTAATATTTTTAAAGATATGAATCTTTAAAAGTTCGAAAAATCTCAAATTTGGGTACTTTCGACCCATGAAAAATATATTATTATTCGCTTAACTTTAAGTATCGCTGTCTCTCTTACTCATGCGTTGCGTATCATTTATCTTAAAAACTATCAACTTTATCAATATTGTTAAAGAGAGCAATGTTGTTAATAATTAAATTGTCTAAAATTTGTTTTTAATAATTTTTTTCTCTGAAATCAACTTTTCAAAAGTTATTCAGGCATTTTATACTTTTTTTATTCAAGTATAAATCGAAACAAGTATTTAAAATTAAATTTTTCATCAGTTTATATTACTTTTTTGTTATTATCATAGTAATTTTTTACGTAATTTTTTATCATAGTAATATTTTAGTATTTTTTTAACAGCGATACTTAAAGTTAAGCGACGCATACTTGGGATCGCGCGGAATTAACAATTAAAAAAAGATATAAACAATGATTTTTTTTTAATCTCTTTTAACAATATTATTAACAATTGTATAGAGAATTAAAAAAAATATATTACTTAGACATTATGTCTTTTTTAAATATATTTTTCATGGGTCGAAACAATTTCGGTTTAAACAATGTGGCACCGAGTCGCGCCCTGGCAACATGCATTTATTTATATCATAAGGGGGGGATTTGAAGAGGATCGCATTAAAAAATTGAGGTCGAATAGTTTTCGGTACTCATGCGCCGATTCCTCCTACTCTAAAACTTGTTTTGTTACATCCGCTAAAACTATGCATTTTTAACCCCCGACGCAAAAAGTTGTACGACCGACGGTGTTATAAGTTTTACTTGTCTGTCTGTGTGTATGTCTGTAAGTGGCATCGCAACTCCCAAACGCATGCAGTGATTTAAATTTAGTTTTTTTGTACTAAAGATAATTTATTTGCGACTGTTCTTAGACATGTTTTGATGAAAATCGGTGGAGGCGTTTAAAAGTTGAAGGGGGTGAAAGTGGGGAGATTAACCGAATGTCATCATTATTTTTATTTTTTGAAGGGAAATCGTGTTTTTTTTTCAAGTTTTTTTAAAATTTTTAATTTAATTATTTTATTAGGTTTATAATATTTAGTTGACAAACTTTTTTTAAGATGGATTTCCTGATTCATTTCATCTTAGAAACTGGAGGTGTCAATGACGCTATGATTTTAATCTGATACTTTAATCTTGCGCTTATCACGCAAGGAAGATTTTAGGTAGCTTTAACTCCATATTAGAACATTTTAAAGATATTTAAATGCAGCGTTCTTTAATTCCTGTCCAAGGTAAGAAACCTTTTTAAAAAAGTAATGTAAAAGTTATCTAAAATACAAGAAAATTCATAAAATTAGAACATAACGAAATAATCAAAAGTCGTGGCCAGTTGTTGGACTTGACTGCAGGAGGTCGCGGGTTCGAATCTCGGGTCGTGCAACAAAAAGAAAATTAGGTTTTTCCCAATTTTCTAATAAAAAAAATGTTGCTCGGAATTAGAAATGTGCCCGCTTGGCGATAGGCTTGTCACCTATCACATTGTGGGACTTAGTGTCTTCGGCTAGTCGTGCGTGCCCTAGTTGTGCCTCTGCCTACCTCTTCGGGGATATGGGCGTGAAAATACCACCCACGCACCCACGCACGGACGCACCCTCGCACGCATGCACCCATGCAAGCATGCCACCCCTCAAATTATGGGACTTAGAGTCTTTCGGCTAGTCCTGGATACCCTTGTTGTAACTCTGTCTACCTCTTCTGGGATTCAAGCATGAAGAAATTTTTCGAAGTTTACTAAATAGGGTAGCAGTTGTTGTAGCACCTCTTAAAATGATAGAGACGAAAGTTGTTCAGGCGGCTGCAATAATGACATCAAAATCCTACTAATACTATTGATGCCAAAGTTTGTATGTTTGTTTGTTTCACCTTTAAATAACTGCTTAAATCGATTTTCATTAAATTTGAGACATACATACAAGATTACTATATACTTAGATTAACACATAGGATAGTTTTAATCCCCGAAAGTGGTTATGTGGGCAATTCATCACGCGGGCAACAGCTTGTTACAAAGAAAACTTCTGTGGTAGTTTAGATATATATCGGACTTCAAAATTGCGTTAATAGTTTTTGTCGGAAACAAGTGGTTAAATATTTAGCAGTTTTTCAGCCCGCAATGTATAGCGAACAAAGTATATATGCATTAAGCCGCGCATTGCGAGCTGTAGGTGCCGACCTAATACCTTTTTTTATTACATTGCTACTTTTTGTAAAAATGTGTTATTTATTAGATTTAAATAAAAATCTTGTTGCGTTAGATAGTATTAATTAAATAATATTGAAATCAATAAAAAGATACATTAAAAAAAATATTGAAATTTCCGACACCAAAATACAACTACATATGCATCTCTATCATCTACAGAACCCGTGGTTTCATTTTTCGGTACGCTGTCATTTACACGGTGTAGAGACATATTGAATAGAATACAAACTCGAATTAGTATAATTAGAATTCCTATAACTAGTTTTATGCAGTTTATAATATAAAATAAAGTTTCAACGAGAAGTTTTCTTTACCTTAATTTTAATTGAAGTCAAGAAGAACTTGTGAAAATGAGATATTCTTTCTAATTAGACGGGAAATGAGATGTGCGGGGCAGGAGCGAGAAACATTTTAATAACTGGGAACTGTGGCAGTGCGAAACCAAGAAAAATCTCAAGCGTTGCACTTAAATTAACAATTATGTTTTCTAGGACTTTGATGGTAGCCTTGTGTTTCAGGAGCTAGAAAAACCTATTAAAGTTCAGAAATTATTAACTTTATTCCTTGGAATAATAAAAATAAGATAGCAATTAACAGTGTTTTCATCCCATGCTCAATTTGTTGATTTGCGAATCTTTGATTAATTTTAACCAATTAACCCCAACGGAAAACATGTCATAAGTTTAACGTGTATGTGGGTTTGTGTGTGTCTGCTGTGGCTTCATAATATTAGATCGGGTAAACCCATTTCGATTAGGTTTTATTGATTGAAACATTACATATTCACTTACGCACCTATAAATATGTAAAAGAAAGTCATGCTAGTATGCTATTTATAACTCAAGAACGGCTGAACAAATTTGGCTGAAAATTAATGTGAAATTAGCTTAGAATCAGAAGAAGGTTACAAGATATTTTTAATTCTGTTAGAATGGTTTCTATGGGTTAGCGATATGAGTGTTGTATTTGACTTTATGAGGTCCCGGGTTCAATTCCCGAGTTGGACAACAAAAAGAAAATTCAGTTTTTTATATAGGAAAATGTTGCTCGGGATTGAATATGTGCCCGCTTGGCAATAGTCTTGCCACCTATCACATAGTAAGACTTAGTGCCTTCGGCTAGTCGTGTTTAACCTGGTTGTGCCTCTGCCGACGTCTTAGGGGATATGGGCGTGAAGTTACTGTTAGAGTGAGAGGAAATTAGGAAAAACAGCATTTCAATTTTTCCATACACACTGAACGGGTAGAACGAATTTCGCTGGAGCAGCATATAAATAGCATATAGCTATAAATAGCAGCATGGACATATAAATCGGGGGTTTATTTAACACTTTTAATTCTGGTGTTTTTTTACTTTAGCAACGACAATACCAGGGACTACATTTTAAAATTGCTCGCTTTATAAGACCATTTGGGCCTTATTGGTCCGAAGGCCACTAGTATTAAATTTCTGTACAGAAACTTTCTGTGGTAGGAAACACCGCTTTATCTATTCCTATAATGATAGTGCTATATCCCGTTCTGGATGGTAGGGTAACTGGTAAACTTGCACATTAGACCCCACAATAGGACAACAACGCACCTATAATATCTATGATATCTATATACGAGTAACTATAGGCCGCGGTTGTATCTGATAATCAGGAGAACCATGTGCTGCTTTATTCTAAAACATAAAAAGTTAAAAGAACAGGTGACACGCCTCTACGTAACACTTTGGTAGTACGTATATATTTATTCAAATAAAATATCTCAATCTAAGTACATTGCAATATTATTTTTG
>NJDD01003305.1:77188-96189 GCA_002245505.1 Calephelis nemesis | reverse complement strand
GACAAAGTTAAATGGCGGAGAAGAAAATTATCCAAAACAGCGGATGATGATAATGATTGCGCGAGCCTTGCGTGGCTGCTAAACTTTCGGCTGGATGAATTTGTGAACGTGAAAGTTCCTGATGATGAACCTATTGAAGAAGTAATAAAGGTACCAGAAACTACATCTGCAGTTAAGAAGCCTCCATATACTTATCCGGAGTTGATTGAACGGGCGCTCAGAGAAAATGGTGAACTTACCGTATCTGCGATCTACCAATGGATTTCGTAAGTTTTTTAGTATTTTAAATTTGACTTCGCACGGGTATCGTGAATATAAATAAAACATTTATTGTAATTTCTGGGAATTTTAAAACAGTTTTAAACTACAAACAAGGTTGTAACTTGTATAGGTACATGACCTAAATAGTGATGGTAATTTTTCAAACTTGTGGTAGTTACGAATGTCGGATTTTTAATAAATGTGACTCTTACATAGTAAGATGTATAATATTGTGACAGAAAAAAATTAATGTATTAAATATTTACCTATTTAATATCATGTGAATATTATAAAAATTTATACAAGAATATTTTTAATAAAGGTAAAGGCAGAGAAAGACCTCGTACATCCCATTTTATAAACAAACCACAGAAAAGGGGAGATTCTCAATTTAAATACGTATTTCTTTGTTTTAATGTTACTCGATTATTCGGCCAATAGCAAATCTATTTCAATTATTTTTTGAAAAGGTAGGTAGGCCATGACTCATGATTTCGGAGTAGTCCTACATTTTATCACGTTCCAACTTATACTTAACTAGCTGCTACGGCGAACTTTGTTTCACCCATTCAGTTTGTATGGGAAAAATTAAATGTTGTTTTTACTAGTTCTTCTGGTTCGAAGCTACCTCCCCATCAATTTTCAGCCAAAACAGTTCAGCCGTTTTTAAGTTATAAACAGTGTAACTTTCACCACTTTATATATATGGATTATTCATAAATTTTCGTTTGTGATGACGACATCATCATTAATCGAGACGTGGTGATGACCTAATTGGAGTTGGATTTTTACAGCTTAATGGCGCTTGAATTAAAACTCAATATTAACATTTTGGTTTATTGACCTAGGTGTCGTTTCCGTTTCCTAAAAACTTCGCGCATTTAAAGGTATAATATCTTAAATGCGCAAAGTTTATTTTATTCCATACTAGCTGCTCCCGCGAACTTTGTTCCGCCCGTTCAGTTTGTATTGGAAAAATTAAAATGTTGTTTTTCCCAGTTTCCTCACAATTGAACAGGATAAAAAGTATCCTATGTCCTTCTCCCGGTTTTAAGTTACCTCCCTACCAATTTTCACCCTAATCGGTTTAGCCGTTCTTGACTTATAAATAGTGTAACTAACTCGACTTTCTTTTATATACCTATATAGATTAACGATTTCTTAAAATGCGTGGGTGGTCATATTTCGCTAATTCCTTTTTTTTAATTTACTGTTTTTAGGACAAGGGTTTTATGAAAAGAAAATCCGTTACAATTGCGTAGAAATGGAAAGCTGTTAGCTGCTCAAGCGATTCGGAGGTCGACTAGGATAATAATATGATTCTCAGAGCCAAAAACTATGTTCCTCAATTGTTTTAACTCTTTATTGCATAGTAAGCAATTGGATGGGTTTTCTGAAGGTAGGAAATAGCCACAAAAGTTTATACAATTGCGTTGCCAACGCACGATAACAAGAGTTAAGCCTTTTGCGTAACTTTACTAATTATCCTATCTTAGAGACTATAAGACACGCACTCACTAACATATTAACCCTCTTCTATCACCTAACTATCTATTTAGACGAATCAAAATCCGTTGTGTAGTTTTAAAGATTTAAGCATACAAAGAGATTTAGGGACAGAGGAAGCGACTTTGTTTTACGCTATGTAATGAAGAAGAGGTAGGTAGAATGCTGAAATTTGTCAAAATGATCAAATTTCGACAAACACTAGGATTAATAAAATTCCATCTGACAAAAAATAATAAAAGACTTATCTGTAGCCTTTCATATGTCCCGTTTGGAGAACATAATGAAAATTCTCTGTGGAAATTGTTTCGGATATCATGTGACGAAAAGTTTTTGAGTTATGAATATAACACAGCAAAACAACGTGACACAGAGTTTTATAGCGGAAAAATATTAACAGATTATTTTTAAGCTGGTTACGTAGTTAAATGTAAAGGCAGCTAGGCAATAGGCACATCTATTGGAATCTAGTTTTTTTTTAAATATATTATATTGGAAGGCAGACAAGCAGACGAATTTCCTGATGGTAAGAAGCTCACGCCGCCTAGAAACACCAAAGCTGTTAATGGTGCGTTGGCAACCTGAAGCCGGGGTGTTAGGCCTCGAGCAAAAGAAAATTGATCAGCTACATTATCCTCCGAACTGGAACACGTTAACAGCAAGCACTGACGTCAGGCGGTGCCAATCTGGATGAGTTGCTGCAAACTCTACCACCTAGCTGTCACGTCACGGTGTTAATGACGGTAAGCCTATGCTCGCCTTTAAGGTAGATTGTCTATTCTGCAAAGGAGCCCGGACCAACACGGAAGACGGGATTCATATTTTGATCCAACCCGCAAGAGGCTTACCGTGAAGATAGTCTGTCAAGAATACAATCTAAAATATAATTTACAGGCCAGATTCAAACTGTCAAAAAATATAGTCAAAGATTTAAAATAGATCATCAAATAAATATAAATAAATAAAAAAAGAAATATTTCTGGACAAGTTCAAGTGTCTAAATGTTCATCATACAAATGCTTGCCCCCGTCGGGAATCGAACCCGAACCTCGCGGTTGGTCGGTGTAGTTTGGCGTGTACACTAGCCATTCGACCAACGAGGCAGTCATTTGAAGTTAATGCCGGTTTTCAAAAGAAACAATAATTCCCTTCTGTAAACACAACTTGAAAAAAACATTGTATGTAGTTAACATCGCTGTTCGACTATCCAAAAGTAACTTTGTCGTTTGAAATTCTACCATACATACTTGAAACATCTTACTTAAACTTATTGAAATCTTACTTAAACTTATTTAAAAAAAAGACAAGCTCGCTGTGTTTCTTTCGCCGGATCTTCTCAGTGTGAGGCCGCGATTCCGATTCGGTGGTAGTTTAAAAAATGTCGACGCGCACAAATACCACTTGTATGGTTCATGTGAATAAAGATTATTCTTATTCTGATTCTTATGTACAACTTTTTACACGGCACTTTTATAATATGTACTCCGCTACATTTTCACTACATCTAATTACTCAAACGATAGTTTTTATTTAAAAAATGTCTGGTACTAATAAAAAATTAAGATAGCCATTTAACAACATCTGATGTGATAGCGGCAAATCTCAAAACTATGAAATAATTTAGTTTCCTAACCTTTCTTTTCGTGACTTTCTTTAAATACTGCATGTACGTAAAAATGAAGATGTGGATGCCCTAGTTGTATCTTCGCGTACGTCTTCCAAGATATGGGTCTTAAGAAATGTGTTTAGTTTAAAGTTTCAAAAAACTGAAGCTATTAATTTGTAGATTTATCTTGTTTTAAAACAAAACTTGCGGTCCTACGTTAGACTTAATGAGGACACGGGTTCGAACTTTGCTTCAGGCAACAAAAAATATAAAGAAAATGTGTAATTTTAATTATCTAAGGAAACAGAGTTACCCGGGATTGGATATGTGTCTGGTTAGCGATAGGTTTGCCACCTATCACATTGTGGGACTTAGTTTATTCGGCTAGTCGTTGTTGTGCGCCTCTGAAAATGTGATATGATGTGATGGTATGGTGGCAAGCCGACCGGACACATCCAATTTCAGGCAACGCTAGTTTTTATTAGAAAATTAAGAACATACATTTAAGTTTGATTGTTCGACGCCATGAGTCGAAGCCAAGACCTCAAGAAGTCAAGTATAATAAAGTACCATTACACACAGAGGCTTAAGAACATTATTGCTTAACATTTGAATTTAAACATAAAACAGTTGCAGACTCTAAGGATAGAAATCAAGATAAGAACATATTACGAAGTGCATGCGACAAGAGATAGAAGATAATTTTTATTCCTATGAATTATTTCTTGTCACTTTACTTCATAGTTTTACTCTCTATTTTAAAATTGCAAGACTGCAAAATATATTACAGCTATTTATCTATTTAAACAACATGACATTACAATATTTAAAATTAAATAAATTATAATATAATAATGTAGGTGCCTGCTCGATATGTCATAATGTTAAAACGTAAAGAAAAACTTTGGACTCCTTTTTACGAAAATTGTACTAACGGAGGAGTATGAAATTTGGCATACTCATAGTTTGTATAGGAGAAGTGCAGAATGCTAATATTTTTCAATAATAACAGTTATAAAATGCATGAAATAAAAAAACACGTTATATATTTATACTACCATGCATTTGACACACATAATATGAAAATATATTAATAACAATAAAAAGTCACAAATGGCTAATAAACTACATTCCAAACAAAGTAGATGGGGTTGATAAATAAAGATTTTATTTTGATACAAAGATAATAATTTAATTACTTTTAATTACTTCATTATGGCTATGGTCGAATTTCGAACAATGGGCGACCACTAGTCCGAATAGTTTAATAAGTGCAGTAAGACTGCAAAAACCTAATTTCGATGTCAATAATTATGTCAAATAAATACACAAAAAATGTATATTTTCTACATTGCATCTGGGAGTCTATCATCAGATCCAGACTTGTTCGCAGTGGGATCGCCTCTAAAATAAACTCTTTAAAAAAATCGATTCGGAGATGACAGAAAAATGGATATTTAAGCTTTAATTTTTGCCGTGTTAAAAACTATAATAAAGTTGCGTGGGAATTAGAAAAAGAACCCATGATAAGGACAAATTACAGAACTTCGCAATTGTATTTCAAATTGTAGAAAGTACACGTACTTTACGTATATATCCTTTAGAAACATAACCCGTCCCGTGCGACAGGGGGATATAGGCTAATTTTTATTTCCATAAGCTATTCCGCGCTTGCATTTCCCCGGGGTGATGTAAAACTGTCAACGCGATCGCAGCAGTGTCATGTGACACTCTGCAGGTAATAAATCATTGGCATCAGCGGGTTTTGGATTTTTTTGATTTATTGGAAAAGTTGACTTGCTAATATTCGAAGTATCTGTCGTCTTAAAACGCCTTAGGAGGAAAAAAATAGAGATTCTTCATGTTGAGTAACTTTTTGCAGTGATAAGATAAGACCTACAGATAATAAAAATAAATACATAATTACACATTTAGAGGTTTTACTGTTCTATAGGCCTTTGGTGTGCTTTTATTGGAAGATTTGTGCCTTTAATATAAAGGTAATTGCAAAAGTTAATCTATTAAATTAATAATTTTTAACAAATTGCAAACCTAGAATGCTTAAGTAATACTTTTATCGACTCGTGACTTGTCACTATTACGAGTATTTAGTACAAATCGCAATCAACCATTTACTTTTTGTGTTGTTTTATGTGGCTTGAAAGCCAAACATATCTAATAATAACTGAAAATGAAAGGATTCCTTAGTTTGGATCTGAATTAACGTTAAAAAACGGAAATAAATATATATGTCTGTTAATTATGAATATTTTATAGTGATGAGAAGACAATTTTGTGTCTGTTTATGCTTTTTCATCTATACATATAAAACCTTTTTGTTTTTAAAGATAGAATAACTCTCTACGTGCTTAAATGAGGACTACTTGGGTCACCTGAAACTCTCAGAAAATTTTTAGGGGTTAATGTTATAAATACTTATTACATATTAGTAAATTAGTCGTAAGCATTGGTTATTCATGTCATATTATCTGAAAATTCAGGATGGCTCTAGAAAATTAAATAATAAGTTGTTTAAATCTAGGTGGTTAAGAAACACTTAACCAGATGGCCATGCTAATTTTAACATGTCCTAATTTCACAAGCTTTTATTCAACTTGCAATATTTTTATGATTCTTTTGATTCTTTATCCTTCTCATTTTATAACTGCAATTTTACATGAAATGCATGAATCGGGTGACGATGTACAGTTATTAATATGACAAACATATCGTTAGATATATAATTCTTGTGTTCGTGTGTATGTCACTGAACTCCTTATAGATGATTGGACCGATGTTGATGAAAATTTTTGTGTGTGTTTAAGGGAATTCAAGAGTGGTTTAGATTCACAGTTTGGTCTCTTGGAAAATGTTTTTTTAAATTATTTTTTAATAATAAGTAGGTAGATGTTGATTTTGGAATGTTTCACATTGGATCTGACAGACTGCGCTACTATCGAAGCATTAATGGCAAGCGATACGAAGTTTGCTGGGTCAGCTAGTATCAATATAACAATATCATAAAAAAATGTGACATGGAGTGAATCAGATTTTGAAATTGAAAGGTGGCCACAGCGATCCCTAAAATTGCCCTATTGTATTTGGGTGTATTTTCTACATCTTGAATATTAGTTCCTAGATCCAATGCTCCCAGCATTACGTAACCCTTACAAATAAAAATAAAAACATTTTTAAATACCATAAAATATTTTTGTTAAAAACTTGTTAATAGAATAGAAAGACAAAAAAGGCTAATCAATTTTGTAATAGTAAGAAATATACGTCACCGGTACGGAATAAAGTTATCAATGGTAAGGATGCTCAGTTATTTAGAAATTTTGTAAATATTTAACCCTTTACAACCGGGAGCAAAAAATTTGTCAAAACCAGTTATCCTTTCCTTATGGTCCTTATAATGTAAGAAAAATATTTTAAAAAATCCTGTTGGTGCTGGTCTCCAGCAATCAGACCCTCACGATCTTGAGTCTTAGGAATAATTTGTAAATTGCATGATCGTGAGTGTTTGTTCTCATCGATTTATTTACATTAATTTATAGATTAATAAAAGATAATTTCATATTTTAATATATTTATTTTAATAAAAAGAAAACACAAATTCAACATTCTTTTATAATTTTTAATCAGTCTTCAAGACTCAATAACAAGTAAAATCAAACTTATTAGTAAATATTAACTTCTAAAACAAAGCTAGTTGTAGTTATCCAGGAGTTAACGCCCACACATCCACAAATCCTAACGAGCTACTTGGTAAAAGACCAGTCAGCATATAATTTACCTATATTTAGAATAAACCATCCCACCCTGCTAGTTAACTCGTATGAGACATATCAAATGGTTGATTAATTGTTACCAACAAGAACCCTAGTGATAGTACTGTCCAGAAACTTGCTCCATCGCTTTACTTATTCCTGGAACCACATTGAGTGCGATATTCCAGAGGTTAAGGTGGCCAGTAGACTTGCACAATAATATCCTGGCCACAGGAAATCAAAGCACGTATTAACATCTATACGTATCATAAGAAACAAGCCCTCGGCCATAATGGGAAAACTTCAGAGCAAAGAGTAATTAATTTACTCTTGCTTCAAATCTTACAATAACCAATTCATTTTCACGATTTTTTTAGAAAAAAAATAAAATTCTTCAGATTTAGACCTGAACACTTTAGTCGATCGCTTACGAATGCTAGCAATATTTAAGCTACCGAGTTTTTTTACTCTGAGGTGAAATTTTAATTCCTTAACAATCCCAACAGTAATTATGTACCTACCTACATAATTATCTTAAATACTATTGAAATTGAAATCAAATGAGATACATATTTAAAAATGAGTTTAACTTTCGATTAACTGCCTAGTAGTTCTCTTATTTGTCATTAACAGTAGCCATCTGCTTGATAAGAAATCAGTTGGACTAATTTCTTCATAGAAGCCAGCGACTGACACGTGGTAAATACTTTTCAATCATAATAATGAATACACAAACCACACTATCTACAACTGTCCGTAATGGACTCAAACCAACACGGGCGAAATTTTTGTAGGAAATTGAACCTCCTTTCACACAATAAGAAAACCCCAAAAAAATATGAGCCAGCTCATGTCAAATTATGTTTATAAAGGAGGTTGCAATATTACATTAGAGTCGTTAGACGGGGGCTCCTTTGTTCCTTTGTATGTTTTGTTCGCTAGCTTGATGTTTTATTAGTCCATTGAAAGATATGACATTCCTTTTAGTTGGGCTTATCATATTATTGCATTGGCGCTTTTTTATTAGATTTGGTTTGCCGATATCCGAAATAATTAGTGAAACAGCCTCTGTGAGGGAATGTGGTATAAAGAAATACTATTGTATAACAATATAACAATATTTTCATATTTTTTGTTTAAATGTAAGAATATATCTGTTAATATAAACAGACAGTACAGAGACTAGTAAAAGGCTATAAACCTTGTATCCTGTGCTTGTAAAAAAAATAGCCTTCACCGATATAATATCATTGATTTTACATCGATATATTCAATTTATTAAAATTAAAACGTGCGTGTGTATACGTATGCATGTGCATCTTCGGGTGAGCATGTGAATGTACGTGTGGGTATGCGTGAGCGTGTGTTTGTGTGTGTGCCTATGCGTTTGCGTGTGTTCGCGTGTTTGCGTGTGCGTGTGCCTATGCGTGTCCCTTAGCGAGTGCCTCACAGGCTCGCCACTAAAAATTTTGGTAAAAACGTTGTTACGAACACTTTAGAGTAGAACTTCGACTATAAGTTCGATTTTATAGTGGTTGTTTTTTAAAAATGAAATCTCCAATTGGACCGAGTTATGCCAAAATGTACCAACTGCATAAAGTTGATTTCGAGAAAACGGCATCTAAAGTTAAGATTTGTAATTACACGTGGCTCTACTATTTTTATTAATTTATTATTATAATCAGTTAAAACGTTTTTTTTTTAATTTATCACCCCAAAGTCATTTGGTATTTATTTAAATTATCAATGGTTCACCGCATGTTTTTGGATTACAGCAGAATTGTTTTAGACTTAGTCCTGTGTGGCTTGGTTCATAGATTTTTTTGTGTCTAATCTAAATGTAGGATGGGTTGTTTTTGTTGAGTAGTAATATAGCACATTCTGATTTGTTTGGTGTAAATAACTATTTTTTGACAATTTGTGGGTTGGTACATTTTGGCATAACTCGATCCAATTGAGATTCAAAATGTTTAAAATGTATATGTTAAGTGTTAACCTATTATGATGTGACATATAATATTCGTTGCGTCATATATCATGAAGTAATGAACATTTAACCCATAGCCCACTAACGAGTAATGGTGTTTACGCCGCAACGATACCAATAATCCATATCAAAATCCACCGCAGATTTATTATAATGGCTACTCGACGATTATTTAAAACGGTATTGATAACATAACATCGTATATTGTTAAGCCCGCTATTTATATAAAATTGTTTTTTTAATCTTTTAGGACTGTTTCCCATGGTGCGTGTTTGTGAACGGTAGCGCAACTCCCCCATACTAACGCAATGTGTGAATCACCCTAACGCGGTTGCACAAATTGTCAGTCATATATTATGTGTCACTTTGTTTGTCCGCGATAGACTCCTAATCAAATCCGATTTCAATCAAATTTGCACATCGTGTGCAGTTTGATCCAACTTGAAAGATAGGATAGCTTACATCTCAATTTATTATAAAAAAGTGGTATCCGAACGAAATCGGAACAGGCAGCTAGTAATATTATAATAGTTCATAGAACTGTGATGTGAGCGGTGCGTTGATGTCTGTGATGCTATACAATATTACCGACCGTAACGCTAAAATTTTAATTTAATCTAGACTGTCTAATGTCAAAGTTTGGCCTAAAAAGAGACACGTTACTATCAACCTTACTATACAAAATAAACATATTATGTTTTATTTAACACTGTCCTAAATTGGATTCTCAACCAATTACACGCTTCCACGTAACCACGTTATCCACGTGTAGCATGTTATTAGTTGGGTATCAATTTTTGACAGTTTTTATGTATACAAACATGTAATTTTTTTTTTTAAGGCGTTATCTATATATTCATACGTGATGCCAAAACATGTACCCCGAAAATTGTGCGGACGTAGGAGCATAAAGTTTGGCACAATTATAGTTTATGCGTAGAAAAAGTGCAGAACGCTAATATTTTTCAATAATAATGCTTATAAAGTACATTAAATCAATAAATAAAACATTACCCACACTACAACCCATTTGACACACACAAACAAATGTATTGATGATAACGATGAATGATTACAAATGGCGCACTAAAAAGTTTGGAAACAATGTAGTTGGTCTTGACCAACGGCCAACCACTAGTAAGTTTAATTCTGCAATAACTATCCTGGATTGATTCCTATATCTCACATTTCTCTGCAATGTCTCGTCTGTTGTATAAAAAAAGATGTACTAATAAAAGTGGTAATGCTAGATTTCATTGACATATTGGCAACGCATCTTTATCTACCTGCTAGTTGGCCTTAGAACAAATGTCATTATTAGTAGTTTTATTTCTTAATTTACTTTTAAATTTTCCAGATGTCTCAGATTGTTTACGATTATGAATAAAATTATCTGATTCCGTATTTTACCATAACATAACACAAGTGTTGACACCGAATGTTATTGCTTCTGTTTTGTAGATAGCGCGGGTGGAATCAAAAAGCTTGCCAAGTATGAGGCGATTTATGCATAGTGTTCCGTAGCAATAAACGATATACCGGTAACGGTAGACTTTGTATTAAGTTTGTATAAAATTTTCAACCAGTTTTTCACCCCCTTAGGGGTAGAATTTACAGAAACGCTTAAACACGTATGTAATCACTTTTAGCAAGTAGCCCAATAATAAAGTTTCATGTTTCTAACTTAAAAACATTACGATACAAAATTTCAACCCCTATTTCAACTTATTAGGAATTTCTAAAATTCCGACCTTATTGGGTGTCTACATTTTTTAACTAAGTTTTCATAAGAAAAATACACTTCATTGGATCGAACATATTTTAATAATACCTGTTGAAAGACTGACAAAACAGGTATACCTACAATGCGAATGTGGATAATATGTTGGTACCCGGGAAAATCTAGGTTAACAATCCACAATCAGAGCCCTTGCTATGAATTTAAGAATTGTTAAGTTTACTATACTCTCTACCGACTCTGCAAATTATATACATATAGGTAAACTTCGAACAGCGCTTCTCTACGAGAAATACATTTTTAGACCAAAGTGTCATAGACTTCGACACGTAACTTACCGAACGTAATCTATACCAACTCATGGTAAAGACTCAGGTCGTTCGGATCTTATTCGATGATGGTGACGGGAATCTCCCAATGTCTCCCGTGTTTGTATGAAAAGATTAGCGAAAGTTGAAGAAGATAGGAAACTACACAGGAATCCTGACAATTAGCACTCAGTACCCCACGAGAGGCTTAAAATGAGATGGGTTTATATAAATCGCATCTTTTTTTTTGGTTTTGTTAGATAATGGTGACGGGAATCTCCCAATGTCTCCCGTGTTTGTATGAAAAGATTAGCGAAAGTTGAAGAAGATAGGAAATTACACAGGAATCCTGACAATTAGCACTCAGTACCCCACGAGAGGCTTAAAATGAGATGGGTTTATATAAATCGCATCTTTTTTTTTGGTTTTGTTAGATAATGGTGACGGGAATCTCCCAATGTCTCCCGTGTTTGTATGAAAAGATTAGCGAAAGTTGAAGAAGATAGGAAACTACACAGGAATCCTGACAATTAGCACTCAGTACCCCACAAGAGGCTTAAAATGAGATGGGTTTATATAAATCGCATTTTTTTTTGGTTTTGTTAGATGATGGTGACGGGAATCTCCCAATGTCTCCCGTGTTTGTATGGAAAGATTAGCGAAAGTTGAAGAAGATAGGAAACTACACAGGAATCCTGACAATTAGCACTCAGTACCCCACGAGAGGCTTAAAATGAGATGGGTTTATATAAATCGCATTTTTTTTGGTTTTGTTATTTTCTCACGGAACCCTAAATCAATACTAATCATGTCATAACAGCTACGGTCCAATAAACATTTAATTTGTGTCCGATATGAGAGTGATAAGGTATCAACAGTGATTATCCGATTACGGTGGGGTTGTAAGTGGGAGTGATTGTTATTAATGCGATTAGCGATGGGGATTACGTGAATAGCTTCCCGGCGATTATTGTAACTGCAATTACATTTCGTAACATGTACGAGAAATTGTTTTGCGTATTTTCGGCAATGTGAGGCAATGGCCCCGTTGTTTGTTGGTGGAGTAGCCGCATAGATTACTTTAGTTTAGGCGATTTATTTTTTCCAAATTTACGATTTATTTCTCTTTTTTCTATTAAAATTGATATTCAAGCTCAAGCTTTGACTAAAAGAAAACCTGTTGCTACAACTCTACTATTTTTTCCCCTTAGACGTAAAATTTTCAAAAACCCTCGACGTTTGCCTAGACAGGTAATGAGTTTGCTTAATTTATTTGAATACCATATTGTTAGCAGTTTCGGCTATACGTTGTTATGAAACATTCAATAACGTTTTTGTTTTATGTATTATTTTTTGAGTCACTTAATTTATTATTCAAACTTATTAGTTAAACCTTTTTTTAATTTTCTAATAAATACAAAGTTGCCCGAAACTATCTGCCACCTATCACATAGTGTGACTAAGTACCTTCGGCAAATCGTGAATGCCCTGGTTGAACCTCTGCCACCATCCACAATACTGGCGTAAAGATAATTATTGAACAAATTTTCTTTAGTAACATATTTTTCTCAAATTAATAACGTCAGTATAATAACAGTAATATATTTTCTAAGTTCGAAAAAAAAATGTGTACCTTACATAAGAGAATTAAGATTACATACCATGCACCTGGCTAATGTTTTTCAACAAACGAAACAGGTGCGTTTCTATGTTGTGGGCTAATGTGAGAAATTGGAGGGTCGCGGGGTTGTGGCTGAGTAGGCATCGACCCGTACCAACCCGCGATGGTATCCACCTGGGGTTGATGTCAGGAAGTGTTGGACTCACAAACATTAACGATCAAAGATCACAGTTGATCAAGGGGTTAAGGGATTTTCTTATTTTACAAAATTTGACTTTTATGCTGTTTACTTTCAAAAATCTTGTGGTACTATCTAGAGGGTAGTGTGCTGCACATTAACTCGCCAGAATTGGTGTAACCGCCTTAGTCATACCTTCCGCACTTACTTACGACTATCGAAAGAAACTATTTATTTTATATTCCACATTGACTTTTTTGTCTAGTTTCTCCGTGTTAGTCCGGGCTCTTTTGCAGAATAGACCATCTGCCTTCCTGCCAGGCAGCTCATAAAAGGCGAGCATAGGCTTACCACTAGGTGGTAGAGTTTTGCAGCGACTCACCCGGATTGCCGCCAAAACGTCATGACGTGTTTTCCGATTCGAAGGGTAAGGTAGCCGGTAAACTTACTTTTGCTCAACGCCTAACATCTCGACCTCAGGTTGGCAATGCACCATTACTACGCTTGGTGTCTCTAGACGGCGTAAATTTCTTACCATCAGGAATTCCGTCTGCTTGTTTGCGTTCCAATATCATAAAAAAAGGGTGCTCCGCGATAACTCGCTAGAATTGGTATATGCGCTTTACTCATATCTGCTGTAATTATGTCCAAGTATGGGCAGAAATTGCTTACTTTACATTCTATACTGACTTCTTGGACTGATTAGCTCCGTGGTCTAGCGGTTTGACGTTGGACTCCGCTTTTTAAGGTCCTAGATTCAATTTCCGTGTCCGGCAACAAAAAAAGGAAAATGTTTATTTTCCTATTAAAAAATAACTTTGTGCGGGATTGGAAATATGCCCGGTTAGTGGACTTACAACCTGTTACATTGTCTATCACATTGTGGGGACTTAGTGTCTATGGCTAGTCACGGGTGCCTAGGTTGTGCCTCAGCCTGCCGTTTCGGAGATATGTGCAAACGTACTTCCGATTCACAAAAAGGGTAATCATAATGATGTTAAAAACTATCGACCTGTATCGATGTTAAATATATTTTCTAAAACATTTGAACTTTCAACTAATAAGACTACTTATAAGTCCGGTTTTGTCGTCCTACGCTAAGAACTTAATAAAGATGGAACAACATGGTTTTTGTAAGAACAGGTCGACAGTTTCTAATCTTGCGAATTATGTAAATAATCTAAAAGTTCAAGTAGACGCAGTCTACACGGACTTCAGTAGCGCTTTTGATAAAGTAGATCACAATATTTTAATTTCTAAATTGAGAAGATATGGAATACATGGTCCGTTACTGCTATGGTTTCAATCATATTTAGAAAATCGGGCTCTTAGAGTGGTTTCTCAGGGTTATAGGTCTTCTCCTTTTGTGGCATCTTCCGGAGTTCCACAAGGTTCACATTTGGGTCCAATTCTCTTTCTCTTATTTATTAACGATATTACTGACCGTGTACACTATAGTAAATGTAGTATTTTTGCCGACGACTTGAAATTATATAAAGGAATCACTAACCAAGATGATACACGATTGCTTCAAAAGGACCTTCTATCTATACATAAATGGTGCCTTGACAATAATATGATGCTGAATGCAAGTAAATGTTTTCATATAAAATTCACCAAAAGAAGAAATTTAATTCCATCCACTTATTATATTGGAACAGACGAAATACAAGAGGTCTCATCAATTCGAGATCTGGGTGTTATGATAGATAGTAAATTGAAATTTAATGATCATATTAAAATTGTAGTATCTAAAGCCTGGAGGCTTTTAGGTTTTCTCAAACGAATATGCCTTCACTTTAAAAATATCCGCTCAATAATTATATTGTACAATTCGTTAGTCCGTAGTGGCCTTGAATTTTCATCGCCTGTCTGGAACCCGTGTTATAAAGTTCATATTAACCGCATAGAAAGAATACAACGCAACTTTACTAAATACTTAGCTTACAAAGATCGCTCTTGTCCTTACCGATCAGATTACTATACAAGATTAGAGCACTTCAAGATGGATTCTCTTAAATACCGTAGGAAACTTCTAGATATTCTAACGCTATATAAAATCACCCATGGCACTTTTGTAACTGAGGATTTACTAAAGGAAATTAATATAAGCGTACCGAGGAAAATTCCTAGGTATCCCTTGCGCAAAACTTTTAACAAAATAGCATTACGTACAAAGATTCATTCACCACTTAATTCCTTAAAGACTACTTATAACGACATTGCAGATAAGATAGATTTGTTTCAGCACTCTTTCAGCACCTTTAAAAAGATGTTGAAAGATTGTCTTAAAAATGAGCAGAGTAAGGCATAATTATTGTTCTGTTTATTTACCCCAATTATAATTTTTCCCTCTGTAAGTTTTTCTATAAATTACTGTTTTTTTAATTATTTATTTTGTTATTATGTTAATGTGTGGTGTTGTAACTTACTGTCAGCACTTACATTACTAACTAAGCTATAAATTCAAGCTCATTTATGTGTACTGTAATTTTTGAAATGCTGTACATACCTTAATGTTATTTTTCATACGGTCTTATAGGTTATATGTTATACTTAGTAAAAGTTGTTGTATGGAAAGTCGCTGGTATGTCAATAAATAAATAAATAAATAAAGTAAGGATACTTTTTACTTTTTCACTGACTTTTTGTAGTTACTTTAAAAAATCTTACGACTCTGAAGATATCACGATATCTTACCAGATTTGGTTTAACGGCCTCATTCATACCTGCTGCAATTACCTTCAAGTATTAGGGGTAATTACTTATTTCCACAATGACTTTTTCATTTTACTTTCAAAATGTTTGTTGCTCTATATGCTGGAATTGGTATCAATGCCTTACTTATACCTGCCACGATACATTGCTTCCTATTCTCGTGTGCCATGCTCCAGCATGTAAAAGCATAAAAAAACAAACGTGCCCCTGTGTTTCTTGGGTTTGACATCGTCAACATAAGCGATTTTTTTGGCTTTGTTAAGTATATCTTGTCTTATGCCCGGTTACTATATTCAAAAAACGAGTCGTTTTGATTACGGATGGTAGTATTTTGTACGCTTAGTAAGATTACTAACAACGGTTGCTCGTTTCCGACTATCGATTTTAAACATTTTTTGAAAATATTGGTAACGCTCCGTTACTTTTGAACAAACTACGTGTGGTTTAGCTGACGGATTACGATTCGTTGATTATAGGAACCGGGCAATAGTATAAAATTCATTAACAACCTAAAAATGTATGAATTTCAATAATTAGGACCTATTTCATTCCCTTTTAGGCTGAGTTGTTCGCTTCGAAACCAACGAAACCTTGCGAGCAGTAAATAAATTTTACGTTTCTAATATTCTTTCAAAATGAAGGTTAAGATTTTGTCTGGAAATGTTGAAAAAAGTATTAATTTATGACGTGTTAATAAATACTTTTTTTATGACGTGTTAATAATCAAATACTCAAAAACTACTTATCGGAGTTCTAATGCATTTAGGACCGACCATTTCTGAAATATCTCCAAACATGGAACTACCAACATTTATTTATTTTTGGTCAAGTAACTACGTAATATACAATAAACACCATAAACACCAAACATAAAATATACCTCCTCCTTTTTGTAATTAGTTAAAAGTGACAGTTCCTGTCCATACATGATCATACCAATGATCAATAGATACATAGACCATAGCCAGTTAATAATATGTAGATTAAAAACAATGTTCAGAAATAGCTACCAAACTGTCAAATGTTTAATAATCTTAAATCTCGTATATAAAAATAAATCCCTAGGCAGTACGCCTGAACCTGAATAATTTTGGTAATTTTTGTTTTGGTATATTAACTTTAGACAGAAGAAAATGTTCACCACCTCTTTGGTCGAGGGACTAGCGTACACCGATAGACTAACCGCGAAATTCGGGTTCGAAACCCGACGGAGACAAGCATTTGTGTGATGAACATTTTGATATCTGCATTTTCTAGTATCTACGTATTTCTTTGCATTAATTTTATTAACACCAATAACACAAGAAAGTAATTTGCTTACTTTGGTGTTAGATTCAATTTGTATAACTTGTCCAGGGTTTTATGAAAAAAAAAAGATGTGTGTGCGATTCATACACAATAGAAGTAAAACTTCATTAAATAGACAAAAGATGAGATGAATATATATTTGTCTCTTACCACTTCAAAAATATTCAGCTAATAAATAACTTGAACAGGTGCGTATAAATAATATTGTGGGATAATACGCGGAAGTCAGAGGTTGGGAGCTCGTTGTGGTTGAGCAGCCATCGATCGGTGCCAGTTGGTGACAGTGTCTATCTGGGGTTGATTTGGGTGTACCACAAAATATAGAATTTGAAAGCTTGTTACAGATTTTTTAAGCTTAGATAATAAGCACAAAGTGTCGATCGGATTATGCTTGTACTTTATAGAAGAGGAACAATTGGATGTGTAGTAAATCAATGATACTACTTCTTTTCAAACTGGGACATGACAAATAACGAAACACGTGGTGAAGTGTACTTCTTTACTTGCTTGTTTTTCTTTCAATCTCAATAAAAAAATAGACAATGGAGAATTGAAGTTGTAGTTTAGGATTTGTTGGAGATTGTTATTAAATCGCTATTGTTGTTATTGTCAGCGTATTTGTCTAACACCACCTACATTGAGGCTCGAGTTTGATTCCCGACGGGGGCATTTTTGTGATGGACATCTAGACATCAATATGTCTGGGTCTGGGTTTAAATTTACTATTATTATTATTATTATTTGCTTTCCTTAGAACTTAGTCCAGCATCCTACTTATATTAGGAAAGTATCTTCATGCCCGTATCCCCGGAGAGGTAGGTAGAGGCACAACCAGAGCACCCACGACTAGCCAAAGATACTAAGCCCCACAATGTGGTAGGTGCCAAGCCTATCGCCTACCCAATCCCGAGCAACATTTTTTTAAGTTAGAAAGTTGAAAAAAACACATTCTCTTATTGTTGCCCGTCCTGGGAACCGAACTTGGGACCTCATGAAGTCAAGTCCAACACCTGAACCGCTGGACCACAGAGACGATATAATATAGATGGAAAAGTTTATGTGTCTCTTTGATTGTTTGTTGCTCCTTCACGCAAAAACTTCTGAACCTATTTTCATGCAATTTGGCACATACAAAAAGGGTAACTTGTAGGGCCATTAACCACGCGGGTAACGCCGCTGGCAACAGCTTATTAAAAAATATATGATAAAACTTGTCAGTATTTATCATTTGGCCGAAAGAGCTACTGGCTTCTGAAGAAATAAGAACAGACCATTTTTGCTTACCTATCATCTTAACTCACTTTCACAACCATCTTAGCCCACTTTTACAATACCTTTATTTGGGTGAAGTGTCTTATTTAAGCCATACCATGTTTCAGTGACCGCTACCCCTTCTACAAAGCAAACGATGAGCGTTGGAAGAACTCAGTCCGGCACAACTTGTCCATCAACCCCCACTTCCGGAAGGGTGCCCGCGCATCTCAGGGCGCTGGTCATCTTTGGTCACTCGCTGCCAACGCGATAGACCTGCTGCCGCTGCGGAAGGATACCTATTACGAGAAGACTACAGAAGAACTGATAGCCGCTGTAGATGTGAACTGTCCTAAGGTATTGTGTCAAACAACTCAAATTTCATTCAAATCAGTAAAATGTTCGAATTTTTTCGATAAATTTATCTATGTGTAGATCAGGGCCGGCCCCAGGGATGGGCAGACCGGGCGGTGGCTGCCCAGGGCGGAAAATTTTTGGGGGCGGCAAACAAATTTTAAGAACGGCAAATTTTAAAATATGAATTAAATAATAAAATCATGATATGAATGTGAAGGTTAAAATTTCCTATATCATATTTTACACAAAGAACAAGCCCAAGAATATGTACTTTAGTGCAAGCCTCGAGTTAGATTATAATTGAAGTCAAAATATAAAATAAATCACTCGGCTTGTATCGAACAACCGTCGCCGGCGCCGCCGCGCTGCACAGAACAGTGACAGCGTCAAAG
>NJDD01003305.1:38835-77182 GCA_002245505.1 Calephelis nemesis | reverse complement strand
GGGGGAAATCGCCGATGTCGCCCAGGGCGGCAAAGTCCTTAGGGCCGTGTCTGGTGTAGATAAATAATTAATTGACTAAACTGACCTGACCGCCTCGAGGCCATATCGTGACGAGGTATGTACCATGAGGGTTCAATTATTCTCTGTGGCAGCCATTTGTGTGATGAACATCTTGATGTTTACATTTCTAAGTCTCGATAATTTATGTTTATTAAATTTATCCAAGAGTCTATTTAATTTTTTTCATGTATTTTTAGCGTCGATAACGAAAATAACACAAGCGTGTCATTTGCTTTTTTTGAAGTTAGATTTTTATAATGTCACAATTAATATTTATTTATCAGTACATATTTAAAAAAGTTATCAAGGCTTCGTCTGCCTGTTTGTATGTGCGTGATAAACTTAAAAACTACTGAACGTAATTTCATACTATTTTCACGATTAGTGTTTGCCAAAGAACTTTTAAATGTACATTTAGTTAATATTTTGTGTATATTTATTGAAATATGTCTGCATTTGTTCAACATGCTTCAAAAACTCATACAGTTTCACAATAATATATGAGGGGGTTGTTCCCTTTTTGTACCTTAGAAAAAAGTCGTCGCCGGTTACTATATTCATATTTAAAAAAATCCAATCCAGTCCACTTACCAATACTTATAAGCTATCAATGTTTTTTTAAAATATTCCTGCAGATTTAATTTTGTTACTGTTTTATTTTACGTAAGATTAAAGCTACCTATCTTCACGTCAAACTCGCAAGAGACTTGGTGTGAATATAATATTTAAATTAATATGAGAAAACTGTAGAAAATTGAATTCTATTTATTAAAATAATATGTTTTTTTCTCTCTTTTTTGCCTTGGTTTATGGCGAATTTAATACATTTTTTTATTCATATTTGATTTAGAACAAGGTAATGAAAAACTGCTTTATTTTTTTTTAGCTGTCAGGCGGAACAAAGTTTGTCGGGTGTGCTAATCATATACAAAAATAAATAGTGTTTAGCCTATTGCGATTCTAAGCCTATGATTATTTGTTATTTCAGGTTATAGTCCTGGATGAAGCGGCAATAGCGGCGGCGAGCATCCTCCCGGAACACGACTTATATACCGCTAGTGCAAGTGAGTATACAAACGGACCTACAATAATACATTAACATAGCACTACATAGTAATAAACAAAGTCGCTTTCCGCTATCTGTCCATATCTATGCTTAAATAGTTAAAACTACACAACGGATTTTGATGCGCTTTTTTAATAGACAACAGTAATTTGACTGCGTCGGTCGAATGGCTACATACCCAAGTCAGCCCATCAATCGCGATTAAATATTTTTTGCAATTTCATAGCCAATTTGAGATTTGATCATTCGATTCGAAAGATACTTAATGACGTAGAGATAGTCCTACATACATTTTATCAACATTCCACTTGCAGCTTTGAGTTATAATGCTATTTTTTGTCTATGTTGACGAAATCGTCAGAACGACCGCCAGGAGACAAAAAATTATTCATTACTAGATATTGCCCGTTACGTTGCGCTCGTGGTTAATAGTCCCACGTGATAAATTTTTCGGGATAAGAACCATCCTGTGTGTTAATCCAAGTTACCCTCTACGTGTGTGCCAAATTTCATGAAAATCCATTGAGCAGTTTTTGCATAAAAGAGTAACAAACACAAAAACTTTCGCATTTATTATATTAGATTTATTAAATGGTCAACTTTTCAACAACAAATTGAATCATGATAAAATAACATGTCTTCATGACCGGCCCTTCTCAAAAATCTATTGAAAATCTCTACTTTTAAGTGACGTTTATACCGCCTTTCCTATTCTTTCTTCCATGTACACTCGCTATATAAAAAATGAATAATTAGGTACCTACCGTTTAATAATTACTTTAAAAAAAGTGTAGAGGTACAAGAAAACCATGGATGACAAACATAAATATTACGTATTGGACTTGACTTCATGAGGGTCTAGGTCTAGGTTCGATCATCGTATCGGGCAACAAAGAGGAAAAAATGTATTTTCCCATGTTTCTAATAAAAACTGTTGCCCGGAATTGGATATGTGCTCGGTTTGTTACCTATCATATCAAAGTTTGATAACAGAGAATTATGCTTGAAAAATATGAAATATTTAAAGATACCTGGACAAGTCACACAAATTTAATCTTACCCCAAAGTAAGCAAATTATGTGCTTGTATTACGGGTGTTAGTCAACGATTCTAATACATAGAAATACTTTAGTAGATACCAGAATAAATTTAATAAACACCCAGACCTGGAAATGCAGAAATCTAAATGTTCATCAAGGTGTGCACGGTAGCCACTCGACGAACGAGGCGGTCAAATATATATATACTTACTAAGTGAAACATCACTAAACCTCATTGTTAGTCGAAGTCTTTAAGGTTGCTAGACTTCATCAGTCAAGCAGTAGAATAAGTAGAAAACATATCAGGACTGGTTTGCTAATGATGCTATTTTTAAACTGTCGCTATTACAGGTTTCTAATTTTTTTTCAGTGTTTTTGAACCCAGTGTCGACTGAGCAAGTCGTTCGGGAGAGCGGCCTTATCACCAGCCTCTGAGACTCGCCGATATTGTGTTGAATGATTATTATTATAGTAAAGTATTTAGTTATATGTTATTTGTAAAAATCTACCGTAGAAAACAGTTAAACTAAGAACTCACGGCGCGGTTTTTACCTACAACCGCGGCGGTTGCGGGCCCGCAGTTTCCGCGGCAGCGGTCGTCCGCCCGCAGATCGTGCGGGCGGCGATCTCACGCCGCCTCGGTGGTTTGCGACCGCGCGCTATGCGGTCGCTTGGCGGGCGATCATTTTGTACTATTTGCACTGATTATTTACACGCCAAGTTTGCGGGTGATAATTTCAACCGCGGCGGCTGCGGGACCGCAAGAAATACCCGTCTCGTGAGTTTTAAAATAAAATCACAAAACCGAGACCGCTGCGCGCGTGCGTAAAAATCGCTCTGTGAGTTAACTGTCTCTTAACTCTCCTATTTGTACAACTGCAATGAAACATGTAAAGTCATAAGTCCATTAACCAGTCAATGTTTTAATTAAATCTAGTAGCCCATCACCACACTTCTTACTGCACATTATCTAAGTTGGTTTTATCAGCTCCTATTGATTTAAGAACTTTAATTTAATAACTACACAAACATTTAAGTAAGTACTTCTTTTCTACATTTATTATTCATTTCGTTTTATTCAATGATATGAACAAACGTAAAAATATAAATGCGATACCATAAAACTTCATCATTTCTATTCTGTTCGTAAAATTTAAAAACAATTTCATCGCTCATATATGAAACCGACAATAGTTTTTACGGTTTTTGTACACTTTTTATTGTTCTATAATTCGTTGGTCATTGGTTCATATCTATTATATTCTTTTGTAAGCATTTAATAATGTTTCGTCATTAATTCGTCATTTTCAAACAAAATCATACTAGATTTATGCTAGCTGAGAATATCTTAAGTAATTACAATGTAATTGACGTAGATGATAATTCTTAATAAAATATACTATGAAAATGTAATTGTTTTTTTCTTTTAAGTTTCTTCTAGATTATAAATTTTAGTACGAAAACATGTCTTACCACAAACAATATTTGGAAGCTTGTTTAGATAAAACCCTATATAAAGTTGACATCCAACCATTAACACGTCCCAGGTGAATGAATTATTAAAGCAATCCACCGTGTTCCCCGTGTTGGCCCGGGCTCATTTGCAAAATAGACCACAGTTTACACCCCTGAATAGACCATCTGCCTTCCTGCGAGGCAGCTCGTAAAAGGCGAGGACAGGCTTACCCGTCACTAACACAGTGAAATCTGACTAGGTGGTAGAGTTTCGCAGCGACTCGCCCGGATTGATGCCACCGCCTACCTATTCCTGCCGCCATAACGTCATGACGTGTTTCGGTTTGGAGGGTAAGGTAGCCGGTAAACTTACTTTCGCCCGAGGCCTTACATCTTGGCCTCAGTTTGGCAACGCACCATTACCACCTTTGGTGTCTACGCGGCGAGAATTTCTTACCATCAGGAAATCTGTCTACTTTTTTGGCTTCCAATGTCGTAAAAAAAGCAAAAAATGTAGACAACTGCCAGTCAGACAAATATTCGTACAATTTATACAAGGGATAAATACATCATTTTGTATAATAATAAAATTAATATTAATTAATGATTGGTTTGCACACAATTATTCAGTCGTTGTAATTTTTTTAAAACTGGCTCCTGCTTGAGCATTATGACTTTCCATTATAAAGGTCTAACCCGTAATGAAGTCAAATAATTAACATCTCGGAGTGTCCCAACACCGCTTATAATATAAACCAGGGAGGACAGCCATATTTAAATTCATAAGCGCCTGAAATATGTTTATCCCACCAAGCCTTTAAAGAATTACAACAGGCTTATCCTAGATACACCTCGAGCCAAATACCCGTGTCTTAACTTGTATTTGTTACTCTGTAAATGACTATAACGCCATCTATTATCGCAAGTTGGGTCAAGTGTGTCAGTAGTTCTGAATAATTGAGTTTTCTTTATCTAGAGGACGCTCACAAATTCATGGTATTGTTTTATGTCTTCTGATCTTTAGTTGCTGTTTAGACCGAGTGTTAGACTTAGGTGTTATAATAGTGACACTTATTAGGCTTTCCATTCAGGAATACTTATTCGACAACTTAAATGATCTTATTCATACATTTGTTCACAAAGGCACACACTTACTTTTTTTGAAAGAAAACATTTTACATTAGGAAATTTTCGAATTCAATCTCATTTTCTGAAATCTATGTCAGATTATAGATTCGGAACATCAAATTTGTTACTACGAATAAAAAGTCTATGTGTTGTTATTTTATTAAGTATATGATAACAGTTTTTCACGATTTGTGTCTGTACGTATAAAATTCCAAATCCAAAAGCCAGACCAAATGTCTGTTTTTACATATTTAGGTATATGTAAAACAGACATTATTACAAAATATGTTTAAACATATTTGTCTTATAAAATTTCGAACCTACTGTTCATTGTTGTTGGACCTCTTTTTAACCTATGCTAGCCCTTTTTTAAGCTCCATATAAGAAAGGTTCTGTTGCATATAAGAAAGGATCGCCTCTGTGGTCTAGCGGTCCGAGTGTTGGACTTGACTGCAAGAGGTTCCGGGTTCGAATCCCGGGTCGGCCAACAAAAAGAAAATTGGATTTTTCCAATTTTCTAATAAAAAAAATGTTGGTCGGGATTGGAAATGTGCCCGGTTGGCGATAGGCTTGCCACCTATCACATTGTGAGACTTAGTATCTTCGGCTAGTCGTGGGTGTCCTGGTTGTGCCTCTGCCTACCTCTTCGGGGATATGGGCGTGAAAATACTACTAACTAATATAAGAAAGGTAGTTGGTAAATTCTACACAATGGACCTCTACCAATATGGATAAAAATAAAACACATGTCAGACAATAGATCTCCAAAAGATTTTCAAGCTTGCTGGAAGTTTTATCTCTGGCTTAGCTAATCAATTTTCATTTCTGTTGTATTTAAAACAGTAACTGTAAACATATTGTTAATATAAGAGAATGTTTAACGAACGTGAAGCTTTATAACATAATCTTACAATTAAAAATTGAAAACGTAGTCAAGCCAGCCAGTCAGCTCTCAAAAAAATCAGTTAATCGAAATCGGTCCATTTATTCAAAAAGTATGATGACACAGATGGACACACACACATCTAACTTACAACACCTCCCTTTTTGATGTGCTTTATATAAGCTGCAACTCAGCAAAGATTATAAAACATAACACAATAAATTTTAATCTATGATCAATTAGCTGCCTTCCAGTTCTTTCATCAGGTCCTGTCGTTAAGTTCTCGCTATCAGAAAACTTGAATAGATCTGGTTAAGACGAATCTAACCACTCAAAACTCGATGGGTTAAGTATGTCTCCTATCTTCAAGCTCCATCATCAGACCAGCTTAGTTGCACAACTAACTGCCTTTAAGTGCCTTTCATATATTTTCTTCATTTCATTCTTGATATAATTAATATTCTTGTCATTATGAAAATCAAAATGTGCGCTCTCTGTAGTAATGTCTACGCTAAAAGCTCAATCCTCAAGGGTTGAAGCGCCTACAGTAGGATTAGATAGGATTCACTTCAGTTGTTTATTATGGCTATGGAAATTGATTTAGATTTGCTAGAGACACAGTTTTAAGTACAGACCCTTTATAAACTTGTGCTTGAGCCACGTTTAAAACTAACTGCTGTTTATTATTGTATAACAACATTTATTGAATGCATGAAGTGTTTTAGAGTGTTCGCTAGATAAGTCTTCACGCGACAAAAATTGGAACTATACAGGATGACTGGTGAGATACCTTCAATATTTGAGGACGTGATAGTATGCGAACATATTATATCATGAAATAAAATAACATAAAAACGAAATATTAAATAACTTCTTAGTAAACTTCGTACACAGTACACCGAGAGTCCAGTATTTAGCTGCGGAATAATTGGACACCGCGCGGACACCGCGGTAGCGGGATGGAGGGCGGGGGTGGCGGCGGCGTGTCGTGTGCCGCGCCGCACGTGACGGAGTATAATATCAAAATTTCACTTATTTTTAGAGATATTTCGATAAAAAATTAAGCTTCTATTTTTTTTATATCAAGTTAACGAGAATCGAGTACCGAGTACTCTCCATAAGTATTGAAGGTAACTCACCAGTCAGTCTGTATAGACAATACTCTCTGCCTACAACGGAAGGGACTTCGTGCTAAGAAATGTATGCATGCCTTAATCTTATTATTCGCGCCACGTTGCTTGTCCACAGTGAACTCCTAAATTACTTAATCGATTTTAACCAAATTTACACAATGTCTGCAGTTTCATCCGGTGGATGATGACATTGATAGCTCAAAATAAGCGATAATACCGCCATTTGTACATTTTTGTATTATTTTTGTTCTGTATTTTATGTTTGTGTTTATATTGTACAATAAATAATAATAATAATAATAAAATGCTAATACAGAAAACATGATAGCTTATATCCACCGCGAATAATATTTACTTTTTCAAAATGTATTGAACTGTAGTTTACTGAGTTACTTTCCCCTTCGTGCGCAGAAACATCGAGCTCACACTATAAAAAGTCTTTGAAATTGCATTCTTTACATTGTTATTTTTAAATACCTGTCATATATATAATCAGTCAAATTAAATAAAACATAGAAGCATTAACTTTTTATAGGCATTTTTTTGTGAACAACTGTATATCTGTTTAAAAAATAAACATGTCTTTTCAAACTCTTGGATTGTCTGGATAGACATTATTGTTACTACGATTTCAGTTAACAGTCTGTTCCAGCTTTTTCCTACATAAATCGTTTTTATTTAATAGTTCAATCAAGTATAAAACATATCTTTATTGAAAATAAGCAAATGGCATTCTTGACAAATTACTGCTTTTATAATAGATGTTTTACAAGATTACGAATGAGAGATTGATAAATCAGTAGTGTTAATAACAATATCTTTTGATGAAACAGTTCTCTTTCTAGTCAAAACATTTGAATCATCCAAGCTTGACGGTAACTCAGTACCCTTAGTTTCAGGTAACAAATAACATATCAATGTTCCAAGTAAAGCAAATATACCAAAAATAATACCAGCTACAAATTGAGGCAATGAATTTATCAATGGTGATGTAATTTGTCCAATTCTGGACAACACTGACAACATACCCAAAGCAGAGTTTCTTACAGAAGTAGGAAACAATTCTACACCAAATAAAAATACAATTATAAACGACATAAAAAAGAAACAGTTACATATACAAGCAGTTACAACCCTAACGAAATGATATCGACTAGGAATACATGTTGCCAGTATCATAAAAAAACCTGACAAAAATATCGTTGCCATTAAAAATGTTCTTCTGTTTAGTAGTTTTAGTAGAAATACAGATGCTATAGTACCAGGTAGTAATAAAGCACCGGATATGGCAACATTAAGATGGATGTTTCCACTCATTTTTCCAATGTATTGAGATACACCGTAATATCCCATTCCACATACAAAATACATAAATGACATGTAAATAAAGTTTAATGCCAATTTCTTGTGTTGAAATATTTGGTAAAACTTGATCTTTCTCTTCTGCTTGGTCGAATGTTGTGCATTGTAGTCTTCAATCTCTTGCCTTACATTAACTTCACTTGGATTATTGTTACTAAAAGAAGAAAATAATATTTAACCAAGAAGTACCTAAAATAACATCCATCCCAAATCCTCATCTAAAATTATTAAAAAGTAAACACCCGGTGAACTTCATTCACTTTCGCTCTCAATACTCTCTGCCTTTCCTGCAGGCGTGAAGACAATCTGCACGATCAAACGTTTTACTCCATTCCAGATTTCGAGCCATTTTGTCACGTTATTTATACTGAATATTGTTATGTCTGTAATTTCTAAACTACAACTGCAAATAGTTTACTAGAAAAAAAAATTACGAATCAATTCGTAAAACACATACTTCAAATAACAAAACGAATAATTTAAATAAGACTATGGGTTATTGAATTATTTAACCCAATTTACAATTTGACTTTTACTCTTTTTCCACGAGAATCTCTGAAGTGAGCGGGATAAAATGTGTCCTATAACCTTTATTGGAACATGAAATAACTCCGTGTTGATCCGAGCTCTTTTGCAGAATAGACCATCTCCTTTCCTGTTAGGTAGTTCGTAAAAGGCGAACATACGCATACCGTTACTAATACCGTGACATTTGACTGCGTGGTAGAGTTTCGCAGCGACTCGCCCGGATTGGTAACACCACCTTACCTATTCCTGTCGACATAACATCAGCCTTTGACGTGTTTTGGTTCGGAGGATAAGGTAGACGGTAAATTTATTTTTGCTCGAGGCCCATTATCCCGGTCTCATGTTAGCATCGCTCAACATCATCAACATCAACATTCGAGGCGGCGTGAATCAGTAAATACGTCTGTTTGCTTGCCTTCCAATATCAAGTTTAAAAAAAAACGTTATTATCAGTTCAGTAGATTTGACGTGAATCACGGCCATAACATAGACATACAGACAGACACATAAAAGTGCTACCCCTTTTTCGTTGCATGCACCTATTTTTTAAGTGTATACTCTTCTACACCTCTATTACAAATATAGACGTTAAAGTTTGAAAAGTGTAAAAGTTGTTAAGTTTGAAAAAATTCGTTTAGTCTTTCAAAATAAAATTTTAGAATTTCAAATAATGAAATATTAAATATTGTTCTATAAAAAAACAACTACGACTTGTAATACTAGTACACAAGCGAAGTAAAACTAAAACCGACTCCAACTTCGTTATACTTATAACTTATTACCTACCATATATTAAGATATTTCAAAAATTATGCATTTTTATATGTAACTCAAAAAGTAATTGTCTAATCGGACAACCTCGGAATCATAAAATAACATAAGAAAAAAGAATCATGAAAATCTGTTCGTTATTGGCCAAAACTACGTTTGTTATATTATATCATACAAAAACAATCATCGAATCTCGGAGATTGATAATCTCCTCCTTCTTGAAATCGTGTAAACATAAGAAGATTATTCTACAAAATAAAAAAATATTACGTACTAATCAACAAACTTCTCCATGATTGCGACGGCTTCATCAATCCTATCTTTATCCATGAGCCATTTCGGAGATTCCATAATAATCCAGCGCAATCCAACATAAAGGAACACAGGGATGGAAATAGCCAGTTGAAATTCGTCAAAATGCCGCAACACGTATGAAATACCGGGCAACGTCATGTGGCTTATGTTTATTGGTACGTGAAACAGCGCGTTGATTGTTTCTCTGTGCCGCACTCCACAATATTCAATGCAAAGGACGTATGAGGTGATAATTGCACCCCCTGTGCCTACTCCTTCAATAGTACGCATGAATATGAATGAGCTGGCTGTGGGCATGACACTAACGATGCACCCAGCTACTGCCAAGATTAAACAACTTGCCACAAACATTGATAGTCTTCCGAATCTAAAAATACATGCTTATTAGTAGGTAGGCACTAGTTGCTATTATTATTAATACTAGGTATTTCTCGCGTAGTTAAGGGCCCCATAGGAACATTGTTAAAGGATAAAAACTATCCTGTGTTAAACCACGTTGGCGTCTGTATTTGTGACAAATTTCAAGAAAATAGGTTCAGCAGTTTTTGTTTGAAGGAGTAACAAACAATCATATAAACTTTCTCATTTATAGTATTAGTAGGATTACTATTGGTAAAAAAAAATTTTCAAAATTTGTAAATTTTCCTTTTTTTATATATAGATTAGACTAGATTTACTTGTTCTTTACCATCGACTTGGAGTCGAGTTTTTATGTTTTTCATACAAACGTCTATGATAGTTTTTCAGGGGTTACTCTTTAAACAAAACGTAACCTGTGTAAAAAAATGACAATAAACTGCAGTCTTAAATTTTGTTCTTCCCAAATTTCTTAAAAATAGCTTCCGCTTTTTATTCCTGAAAGATTAATAGATATTTTATATAAGACTACCAGACAGACAAACTTTTGTATATACAAATGTTATTCGTATATTAGTACAATAAACAATTACATTTCAGTAATTTTAAATGTACTGTTGCCACCATTGTTCTGTAGATAAATTAGTTGGAATTTATATCTGGTGACATTGAGCATTTACTTAAATAAAATGTATGTATCAACAAAACATTAACACAATCACGATATGGACAGACAGACAAACTAGAGTTTGGATTTAAGAAGTGCTACATTGCCACAGTGCTACGTTTATATTTTAAATTTTTTAGCCTTACTTACTCTTCAAAATGATAATGTAATGTAATGACGTATGATACTTCAACATGAAGTGATTTTTTATTTATTTAACACTTTATTGCACACAAAAAAAAACAAAAATACACAAAATACACGAGAAGGTAAAAATGCACAAAAGGCGAGCTTATCTCTAACTAAAGAAATTTCTTCCACCCAACCCAAAAATAAATGAAGCTGTGAAAAAAAAATATACAAAGACAAACGTCTTAAGTTACTATAAAATAGTCAAAATTTCAGAAACAAGATTATAAGGGAAAAGTTAATGAAAATGTAGATTGGCGCGTAAATCGATTGTGTATATAAAAAATAGTACCGACCGACCGAATAGTAAAACATGAAGTTATTAAATAGATTTTTAATTAGATTCTAAATAAAATTATCACCATATATTCATATCATATAAAAAAAATCAAAAAGGTACTAAATTTGTGAACAAAATAAAAGGAAACAAATGTGCATCAAATAATTATTATAGTCGCAAAGAAGCATCATAACCGTCATTATCAACATAATTTATGGTATAAATTATTATTTACGAATTAAGATAAGGTAAGTATTTTCTAACAGCAAATTTTTAATTACTTGGATTGTATGTTAAAATAAATAAATTAACAAAAAAACTAACTACCCAAAGAAGTCTAAACCATCAAAAAAATCTTACTTGTCAGACAAAAAACCAAACACCAAAGCTCCAATGAGCAATCCGACATAAGACATGCTGTTTGAGAAGCTTATCAACCAATTATTTTCACAAAGCAATTGGAACTTTGTCTGCATTGTCTCCTTGAAGACGCTCCTGTCCCACGATGGCTCTGAACATGGACATACATTTTTAGTCTCATTAGTTTCAGTCGTTCCACAAGTATAGTCTACCGGAGGTGATAGAAACAGTAAATTCAAAACATGCCAAAATATTGGTATTTTACTCGAAAATAATATAATGAAGAAAAAATAATGGTATCTTGTAATTTTATCAAAATGTTTTTCAATAGGATTAATCAATTTTCGTTTAACTTTAGCCATTGTGTTTCATTGTAAAAATCTAAATCTAGTCGGCTCTGCTTATTTCGTATACAATGCGTTCAACTTTTGATTGAAATTCTTAGAAATCTGAGAGTCTAAAAAGAAGAAGTTTTTCAATGTGACTGTATGTTTTTTGTATGTTTGTTTCGCATTTACTTAGCCATTTCAGCATATTCACCTATCGTAACGACTTTATCATCACATCTTATCTTATCAGTAGGATGTTAATAAAGTTTATGTGGGACCATTTCGGAAACATTCGCTACAAAGTACAAAAAAAACACAAAAGTAGCTACAGCTATTAACAACCTAAGGTACAAGATTTACATTGTAAACAAGTGCAATACATAGATGTGTGTCTTTGATTACACTAAATCTTAATTTATATATTTCTTATGTTCGTGTGTTTGTCACTGAACTCCTCCTTAACGAGAACTTAAAAGGATTCGAGAACGGGTTAAATTTACAATTTGATCCACTAGGAAATGTTTTTTTTTTAAATTTTTTGTTTGTAAGTAGTCGTTGATTTTGGAATGTTTTCCAGAAATCAATCCGGCAGACTGCGCTACTATCAGAGCATCAAATATTCTGAAGTAGCTGTTACTATCAAGCGATACGAAGTTTTCTGGGAAGGCTAGTTATCTATATAAAAATGAATCCCCATTTTTTGTGGTTATCACATCTTGTCTAAGCCGATAAAGCAATTTTGATTATTATTTTTTTGTTTTGTTAGTTACTGTCAGGAGAAGGTTCCTAGCTTAGGTTAGAATATAGGGCAAATAAAAAAAAACAATTCTTAAATCCTTATAAACTGTTAATATCAAGCGAGACAAAATTTACCGGATCAGCTACTTTTACATATTTCTGAAGAAAAAAGATGGGGAGTCAGTTAAATGGATCGGTAATATCTGATAATTTTCGATAGGTTGTTGATAGCGGCTGCTATAATTTGCACCTGAATAGAACGAGAAACAGTAAACATTTGTAGGCGTAGTTTGATTTAAAATACATCCCAGTAGTCCACGTTGGTCTTAATTGCTTTACTAAATATGTACTATTTTCCTACCAAGCTTCTTGTGAGAGACAAATAATTTGTTTGTCATTTGATCTCTCCTAAATTGGTAACACAGCTTCCTGGTGCAATAACTCAATGTCTCATCATGTCCTATTCTTCTTTAAAGGGTATGGTAGTGTTGGCTTGAGCACACAAAAGTCTGAACACTCCTAGTTCTAGCTCTCAAGTCACCATTACTACCACTGGTGTGTGAACTGTGAATTATCATTTACTGTTCATCAGGGAATCCGACTTCTTGTTTTTGTCCTGCTTACTTAAAGGTTACCAACTTTCAACAAGCTTCTCTAAAATTTGATATTTTCTAATAAAACTTTTAAAGAGATTAACAAAATGCTTTATCATATGAAACTAATTACCTCGTCAAACCTATTATGTTCTTACCACAACCAACAGAGTTTCCGAGAAAGCGTTTTAAATAACAAAACTTTGCCCAGCAACAACTTGACTTTGGTTTCAAACTTTTAACTCCTCAGGTTGCAAGTGCCTTGATACTCTTATCTTTAATCAATTCCTTGCTTATCTATCCTCGCTCTGACAAATGAAAATCAACTGTATAATGATAGAATACAACTTGAATTGCAGTGCAGTATTTCTAGTGACAATTTAATGTACTAAAACTGTCTCAAATTATCATTGTATTTTAAAATTGTATTGGTAGAGTTTCGCAGCGAGTCGCCCGGATTGGTACCACCGCCTTACCTATTTCTGCTGCCATAACGTCATGACGTGTTCCGGTTCGGAGGGTTAGGTATCCGGTAAACTTACTTTTGGTCGAGGCCTAACATCCCGGCCTCAGGTTGGCAATGCACCATTACTTTGAAGTCTCTAGGTGGCGTGAGTTTCTCAGGAAATCCATCTGCTTGTTTGCCTTCCTGTAACATAAAAAAAATGTATTTCATAAATTACTAGTGACGCGGCAAACAACGTATCACTAAATAATTTCTATAAAAATGGTCCATCTGTTCAGCGAATACTCGAATGCGGCTTACGGGTATGACAGATGTGTACATACCGTCCGCGGACGCTTTCGGCTGACATAAACATCCACCGCGCCAGATATTTTTCGGACGTCCGAAAATTCAAGGTCACGTCCGCGACTTACGCTCTTACGTCCGATACTGCAAGACTCAGTGTATTGTCGCTGTCAGCTACTTGTAGTTCCAGCTGAACTATTCTGTAGTTGGTGAACTTGGTAGCTTCGAGCTATTTCCTATGGATTTTTTTATCTATAGGACACAGTTATTTAGTACCATCAGGAGGACCACCTCCCACAACAAAATTAAAAACATAATTTTCTTCAGCGTTACTTCGTTATAAATTGTTTTTTTGGTGACCAATTCCTTTGTGGGTGAGCACTGCCTGAATATTTTGTTTTCGCAGCGGCATCCCTTTGCTATGACAGCCAAGTCAAGTGTGATACAATAAGTCACATACAATATACATGTTGGTCCGAGTTCGCTGTTTTGAATAGGATAATTGACTCTCTGACAGACAACTTGTAATCTATAATATAAAAATGAATCGCTGAAAGTGTTGGTAAGCGCATAACTTCCGAGCCACGGAACCGATTTGGATAATTCTTTTTTTGTGTTAGTTATTGTAGGGAGAAGGTTCTTATGAAAAGGAAAACCGAGAAAATTGCAGGGAAATTGGTAAAACAATACTTTAACATTCCCATACAAACTGAATGTTTGGAACGTTTGGAATACGGTGGAAAGCTTTACCTATTACCGCCACCATAATGGCACTTTCAAGTTCCGGTCTAGGGGTAGGGTTGCCGGTGGACTTAGACAATAGGCCTTCCATCCCAGCATCAGGACAGCGACGCATCTGTAACATCTACGGTGACTTGAGGTCACTGTTATATCTTTCAATAATGAGAACCGTGCGCTTATTCACTGATCTTTCGCATAAAAAAATAATTATGAGATTCTTCACTACTTTATTACATTAAACATTTTCGATTATAAACTTTATAGTTTGAAGCGCAGCATACCTGGAAAAAAGCCAACCTCTATTTCAACGACTTTTTAAAAAAAAAATGAAAAACAACACATCAAGTTACTCGGTATACACTATCAAGGTGCAACAGTTATATTTTTTTTTATTTATTTGTTATTTACAAAACAATCAAAATTTGTGTGCCTACATTTATGGCTGGATAGCAAAGTTGAATGTGAGCGCGATCAACGTTAAAACGCGTTTAGTCAACTGCTTAGAATGCCAATCATGTCAATTTTATCGTTAAAAAATTTGGATATTGTACATATTTTGTTATTAAACTATTTTACATGGCAAGTAGATTCTCAGGGGATGAGGATAAGAATATTGTCAATTATTTTAAAAGAGTATTTACAAAAGCTTATGCACTGGTTCACCACTGATAATTAAAATCGTTTACACAGGACTTAATTTTACTAAACTCGGTTTTCAATATGATCAGAGAGATCAGCACTAAATAACTTGAATCTTACAAATGTTAGTCGGCAACGCACAACTAAAATCTATACAGTGTTTAAAAGAAAGTGTTGTAAGTTACGCTACTACTCAAGAACGGCTATACAGATTTGGCTGAAAATTAACCGACAGATAGCTTAGAACCAGTACAACCTCGAATCTCGATATGATGCGAATATAATTTTGGAATCGTTTATATCATTTTAGGTACGTTTGAACATAGTATTAGCGAATAACATTTAGTTATAAATAAATTCAACGAATCCGGTAAAATAATTTCTTGTTTACTAATAACTAAATGTTAAATCACTAGTATTGTGATCATCACCAGTATTGTGTTCAAGAGTATCTAAAATGACATACTTGATTCCAATTTCCAATGCAACTTGAATCGAGCTTCAAGAGACGGAAGCTACAGGAGACGGCATATACTTTTTATCCCGTTCGACTGCGAGGAGACAAGGAAACTGAACGGGTGGAACGATGTTCACTGGAACAGTTACTTATTAATGAATACTAGTGGTCGCTCCTTGGTCGAAATTCGACCATAACAAATTTTAATATCTTATTGATCAGAATGTTATCTTCATTTCTCTAAACCAACTTTGTTTACAAACTTTATAGTGCACCATCTGTGATCTTTTATGGTTGTCATCAATATATTTGTTTGTGGGTGTCAAATGCATAGTAGTGTAGGTAATGTTTAAATTATTGATTTGATGTATTTTATTAACATTTTGTTAAAAAATATTAGTGTTCTGCACTTCTCCTACACATAAACTATACCTAAGTGTGCCAAATTTTATGCTCGTCCGTCCCCGCAATTTTCGTAAAAATGGGTCCAAAGTTTTGGCATCACGTAATAATTTATAGATATAATACGAATACCAAGAAATTGGACAGATTGTTTGCCTTTGTAGAGCACAAAATGTAGAAAAAAGACGAAAATGTTATTTCGCTGTCCGACAACAATGTGCTATTTATTTATTCAATGTCTTTGTCAGAGAACATTATTTTCAGTTCAGGGAAATAGAAAACGATAACGTAGTGTTTATCGAAGGCTGTATTCATACGCAAATTGAAAAGTATCGACTACATTTGAGGATGTTATTTTAGAAACATTATCGAAACCTTTCTTTTGTACTACAGCATATAACGTTATATACATATCTTCACTCAAAACCCCTCACGGGGAGGCAGAGAGTATTAAGTGCCAGATCTTGCGTTCTTTGCAGACTTTTCTAGCTTTCTCCACATTCAGTACCCTTGTTATATAAACACACACACGCACACACAATCTCTGCACACACTCCTAGCATGATACCCGAGCTATTTGATGGTGAAATATCAATCTTGTTCTCCCCGGGCACCTACATCAATCTTCATTCGCATTTTACATCTGCTTTGTAAATATATCATCTGCCAATCTTTCCACATAACCATACCGGCAGAGCTTGCCTTCACTAATTTTATTTTTATGATATTGAAATGCAAACAAGCAGGTGGATCTCCTCAAAGTAAGAAATTAACGCCGCCTAGAGACACCAAAGGTTATAATGATGCGTTGCCAACCTGAGACGGGAGTGTTGAATCTCGAGCAAAAGTAAGGTTACTGGCTACCTTAACCTTCGAACCGGAATACGTCAACGGCAAGCACTGACGTGATGGCGGCAGGAATAGGTAAGGCGTTGGTACCAATCCGGGCAAGTCGCACCTTTACCACCTAGTCAAATGACACGGTGTTAGTGACGGTAAGCCTATGCTCGCCTTTTACGAGCTGCCTGGTGGGTAGGTAGATGGTTTATTTTGTAAGCGAGCCCGGACCAACACGGGGAAAACAAGCCGAAGGTAGGTACTTAGTTCGCAATTTATAACACATGGTAAACCTTTTAGCCAAATGAGCACATATTTAGCCCTAGACAACGTTGTATTTATTAGGGCCACTTGCACATTCCCGGGTTACATTTAGTATTGAGGTAAACTTGTCAAATATAAGGTGGTTTCACCCTAGTTAGGCGCTAACTCAGTGTTAAATACTTAACCTAGGAACGTGCAAGTGGCCCTTAGTGAATTAAAGTAAGCCACTAGACCATAGATGTGATTAAATGTTAATTTAACGGCTGTACTCAGAGATGTATATTATCTGTTAATCAGCCATTAAGTCGACATTGTCTGTACCAAATTGTGGCTTAATGATAGATTAAATATTAGTTGCGGTCTTTGAGTGCAGCCGGTAGTGTTTAAGTTGTCAAAATAAAAACTCATAAAATTTTAAGCCAAGCCATAACTGTGTCATGATTCCGGATCGGTTCGACATGTGATTCGCCTAATTTTTTGTAACTTAAGGTACAACGTTCTTGTCATGACGAAACTTGGAAAATATCATGGAACATTTGAAAACATCTCTAAAAGAAATTGTAAATATCATTTTTTTATAAGCAAAATTTAACAGTGTAAAGTACCTGCATGAAATTTTAACATTATTTATATTGACAGCTAAGCCTGATGGCTCATAACGTTGTGTTGTCGTAACTATTCACATGAATCTATTTATTTTGGCATATGACGATAACTGACACAAAATTTTAGATCTCTTAAGGCTTCATGCTGTGATCAAGGAATATGGAGATACAATGTAATTTCGATAAATCTTAAATGTTCGGATAATAGACAAATAATTATCGATAAAAAATTAAAAGGCAGACATTCCCAAAATATAGGCAGTTTAATTATTTTTTATTGCATCTTTGTTTTTTAATAATATTTTTATTTAATATTAATATTTTTTGACACCTAGAAAGTATGCCTACCTGTTTGATTAAAATAAAATATATATTTGAAACATCTTGCTATGTTTTTTAAAGTTATCTTAATTGATTACTATGTTAATTTAAAACTAGATCACTGAGGTATATTTATTTGCATATTTTATTACAGGTTCAAATCTGGGGAGGATTTTTTTTTCTTTAAAATTTATAGATATTTTTATTAAATTCAAGGTTTTTTTTTCAATTTTTTACGGCTAATTATTTGTCTAGTATCTGCTGGTTGGTAAATGGTTCGAAACATCAATATAAAACAGTATAAAATATTATGATAACACTAAAAGTAACATATTTATAACAATAAAAGTATATGTTATTTAGCAGCTTAGCTACTTTTATCGACTTTTTCCGTATTGAGAGCACTTATGAAGTATCGTTAAAAACTAGATCACGATAAAATGAAGCAAGTTATTTTATATTTCACTTAATTTTTAATATTCATTCCGTCAATATTCAATCACTCCCATTCATCCAAAGCTCATAAAGGACATGGGTCAAGAGCACTACCGATAACGAGCATATATCGTTAATAGCGAAAATTGAAAACGAAAAACTTATTGATGTTATATTTTAATACTTGAAAACCATTAAAATTTGTTATTTTTAGAGTGATGAATAAACAGCTTTTGTATTTTTAATTAATCCTTTTTATTCGTTCCAATTTTGGTAGACGAGCGGGAAAGATAGTTAAGTTAATAAGCAAACAACTTTCAACAGTAGTTATTATGCAGCGCACTTAGAGCCAGTTTCCGAAACTTCAATCAATTTTAATTTACTATTTATCTCTTTAAATCAGCGTTTTTATAAACCGATCTATGAGACAATCGTAGCCATATGAGATGTTAAAGATGCATCGTACCCGGTGTTTTAGGTCTACTACCCTACTTTCAGAGCAGAGTCATGAATGACATGGTCATTGTGGCGGAAGGTATAGGTAAGGCGGTGGATCCGTCAAAAAAGACCTAATTTTTGTTCGATACTTTACTGTCTGTGATTTTGTTGGTAATAATTAATTTTAACAATGCTCGCCTCTTAACAGCTCCCAGGCACATTCTCCCGATAAAAATCGCGAGGTGTTTGCACCTTGCGCAAAGGGCGATATAAAGTTTTTCGAATGTACTTTGCTGGTAAAGAAAGCTAAAGCTACCCTTCTGCTTTTCTAACACTATTTAACTAATTATATCTAACAAATTTTCTTACAGATCTCTAATTTTTCTTCCACTTGCATTGCTTGTGCTTGCACTTGCGTGCTAGAGTGACGGTCGAGGTGTTGTCGAAAAGCTCCAAAGCCGACCAGAAAAAAATCTTATAAATCTTGGAAAACCAGTCAAAAAGTCAAAGTCAAAAGTGATTTATTCTGTGGTTTTAGAACTGTTGATACGTCTTCCAAAATATTGGTCTCTAAAACTTGCCGAGTAGGCGTATAGATTTATTATTCAAATTTAGTTGTGGTTATAAATATTTCTGTTTAGTACTTAAAAACAACGTAATGTCTATGCGTCACAAGAATCTGTGTCGTATTCAGGTAAAATAAATATTTTGTTGTATCTATCTATATACATAAGTTTGAGCCACACTATACGTCCTACATAGTACACATAGTTAAAAGTTAGTAGACGTGTCGCCAAAACGGTGACAACTAGATTTTTGTAGTACATTATTATATATAACAACAATTATATCTTGTGAACTTCCACAATATTTTAAATGATATTTAGTTTGCTTGGTTTTATCCATAAGTAGCGATTCCGAAAAACGAACACATTATGCCACTGGGCGGGTTTTAGTTTGCCGGATCAGTAAGTTATAAATTGAAAAGCATATTCATTTTTATAAATTTTAAAGAAAGAAAAAATTTCGCCCCACACAGGATTTACACCTGTAATCTTTCGTCTCAAGCCGACGAATGCTCTAACCAATTGAGCTACTGAGGGTTCAAGTCTCGTGACGAAATTTTTAATTTCTTTCTAACCCGTTAACGCGGGTAGTTATGTCCTATAGATACACAATTCTGAGTACCCACCATATTCATCATTACAAATGAAATTCACATTTTAGAATGGCCATAACTTTCGTTTTTCGCAACGTATCTTTATTTTAGCACTTGCCCTGTGCTTGGAATACATTTCTATAAATTTTAAAGAAAGAAAAAATCTCGCCCCAGATCACCACGACGTTAACCACGTTTTAACCACGACGACATTTGAAATACAGATACGCTAAATTTAGAGATAAACGAAGGCGGCTTTTATATCCCAATGGGTCAAATATTAGTTTCTATGGTAAACCAACATCAAGACGTGGGAGAAGCTCACTGACAACAGTGAGTAAAAATATATTACAAGTTAATTTTAAAAACAATTTCTACGAAAGCGGGAAATACAAAATACACAGATTTTAAAGCATTTTGCTGGAAGCTGGCACTCGCTGGCCACTATATACAATTGTATAACATCTGTGTATATGTTAAACATATTAAAAGTTAATTTGGAAAAACATTATTAAGATAAACTGGTATCCCAACATTACTTTAAATGCAATTTCTACGAAAGCGGTAAATACGAAATACACAGATTTTAAGGCATTTTACTAAAAGCTATAAGCCAATGACTCTCTGACCACTATATACATTTGTATAACATCTGTGTATATTTTTTTTTCAAAGTTAATTTGGAAGAACATTATTAAGATAAACTGGTATCCCAACATCACTTTAAATTCAATTTCTACGAAATACACAGATTTTAAAGCATTTTACTGAAAGCTGGCACTCAATTACCCGCTGACCACTATATACATTTGTATATTATCTGTATAAACGCTGACGTAACGTATCAGCGAGCCGGCGAGTGATTTATGCAGTCTGCACACTCAAGTGTTGCGATAAGAGTGTTCTCGAGCAGAATTCATTCTCGTGTGAACGTGGGCTTAGAATATATTCTGTTACTTAATGTTTCTGTGATGTGCGGAAAATTTGAATAAAACTGAAATATTTTTGTAGAAGTGTTTAAATTTTAAATGTACATTTAGAGCACAAATGTACATACATTCACTATTTTATTATATACAGTACCTGGATGTTTTGTTATTAATTTTGTTTTTTGGAATTTATGTTTAGGTACGATTAAATACTACATTACATATTAATTAATTTATAAGCGTTTTTTTTACGAAAATAATATAAAATTTCTTAGCAAACACTCATTGACTTCGTGTCCCTTAACAACGAAATCTGCTGGAACAACTATATTACTCATAAAAAATAGTATTATTAGTCGCCTGTTGATGTTATTGATTGATCTAATTGATGTTAGGAAGAGTTATGCTTAAACACGAAACACGAATAAAAATGATTTCTAGCTAGATCGATTTATCGTCCCCGAAACCCCCTACATATTAAATTTCTGATTTGCGGGGCAGATCGTACGAGGCGAGCAAAGGCAACGTGTCATCCCCAACTAGACCACTGGCGGTGGAGTTCCGAACAGCAACTTACCCGGAAGGGTTCCACCAGCTTATCTATGCCGCCATAATAATATCCGGTCTAGAAGGTAAGGTAGCCAGTATTCATACCCAATTGTTGGCTGTCTTTTGCCATAAAAAACGAAATGGTTGTTTTTATTGTAGCACAATCAACTCAGTGGCTACTTTTTAAAAACATTTTTATTTTCTTGACAAATAAGGTTCTGTCGTTACAAAATCTCCACGCGTTGCTTGAGGTATCCAACAGCAACGCTAGAATATCCAAGCCTTAAAATACTCTAGCGGATTTGTTTCAACAAAAGTAGTCTCTAGATTTATTGATGTCCTAAACATTTTGGTAAGACATTTCAAGATATCGCAATTTTAACGCTTTTCTTGTATTTAAAATAAATTTATAGAAATTTTAAAAATGGAAAAAAATCACCTCAAACATTATTTGAACCTGCATCCTTTCGTCTTAAGTGGACTTTTAAAAATATACGATTTACATTATAAAATGCAATTTTCACGTGTAACGATAAACTCTTGGTGTATTACCGGTGATGACATATGGAACTGAGACTTGGCCGTTAAATGTGAGCTTTCTTAACCCTAGATTACTAAACTATCCTACGAGTAACATTTTTACTAAACATTCGTAAAAAATACGACGTTGAAATGAAACAACAGTATGCAATATAATCAAAAGTTTTATTGTTTTAGAAGTTCTATTTTTATTCTTTGGGTTTAAGAGATAGTAACATTAAAATAAAAATAAAATAACTAACTTACTCTACTCAGTTAATACACATGATCATGTTATGCGCCCTACATATGGCTCTTTTGCATTTCATGCAAAAGTTTGTTGTCATTTTTCTTGATTTCGATGGACAAAAGGCACGTATTTTTCTTAATTTGCTTCTTTAAACATAATACACAAAATAAACTGAAATCTATATCAAATTATTGCAAATAAATGATAAAGCCAAGTAAAATTACTATATCCATCAACAGTGACGTAAACACTAAACATTCGTAAATTTTACGACACCTCTGCTGTATCTGAATGCACAAATGACCCATGACCATAATGATAGCATGTGGCACACTGTCCGAACATATGAGGAAGGTACTGGGAAGCGGGGGGCGCGGGAACGACGCGAACATTGTTTTTCCGAAAATCGTTGTTTCGCCGTCGTAATTTTTACGATAGTTTAGTATTCTAGGGTTAAACAAGCTCAGAGTCGCTGAGCGTTCTATGTAGAGAGCTATGCTCGGTGTTTCTCTGCGAGATATGATCCGTAATTCAGTGATTCGCAAGAGAACTAGAGTAACCGACATAGTCCAGAGAGTCAGCAAGCTGCAGTGGCAATGGACAGGCAGAAGCAAGCCACAAGGCCTCGTACCGGAGGACGTAGTGTCGGACGACTTCCCACCTGGTGGACTGCTGATTTGGTCAAAGTCGCGGGGAGTCGCTGGATACAAGCTGCTGGTGATCGTGACTTGTGGCACTCTTTGGGGGAGGCTTATGTTCAGCAGTGGACGTCCTCCGGCTGATAATGATGATGATGAACGATAAACTCATTAAATAGTATTACACAGTACCATATATCTATAGGACGTAGATGGAAAGAAATTAATTAAAAATTTTGTCACATTAAATGAATGCTCATTAATAAAATGGTTAGATTATTTTTCAGCTTGAGGCGAAAGAGTACAGGTAAAAAAAATAAAGGTTTTTTTTTTCTTTCCTAAAAGTTAGTATAAGACATTTAATAAAACTTGAATTTTTCAAAGGTATTTTTAAGTACAGTTTCATTTTATTGGCTACTCTTATACTCTTGTCGTGGAAACAAATTCCAATCTTATTTTCGATCTCTTATTCAATGAATTGGTCACCAAACTACCTTATTGTACAAGTGGTTAGCGAAAACTATGTATGTAGGACTAAGGCACATAATTAGGCATTATGTGGGGAGGAGAAGGAGACTATCGCGTGTTGAATGTTCTCCACATTCATTACTCTTTTTATACAGTCACTCCTGTTTCTGATACTCTTGACACCACTTTAGGATGAGATCCAAGCGATTTCACCGTGGAAAGTAAACCTGGGTATCTTAGTTATCTTATTATTCTACATTCATTTACATTTGCATTGTAACTATACTTTGTCAATCTTTCATCTGTCGTTCTTTTCACTTGAGTGAACCAACGGAGCATGTTCTTTTCTAATTTTACTTTTGAAGTTATACTTCTTTTGGCGCGTTAGGAAAAAATGATGATGGTAAATTTTTACGATGCGCGCGCACACCGTCAAGAAAAACCGACATGATGAAGTTAGCTATAGATAACATTTTAGTTTTTTGTGATATTTTTATTAAATATTAAATAAATTTTATTTAACTAAATAATGCATTATAATAAAACTTTTAACGTATTAAATACCTTTTTTCTATGGTTAATGTCATTTTGTCTAGAAATGTAAAATAAGGCAAAAGATAAAATTTTAAAAAAGATTTTTATCTTATTACGTCGAAGGAGTATAACTTCTAACGCGTGTACATAAGTACAAACACACATAAAGGTAAGAGATAACTGTGGCCTATAGACACCATAGATGTTACAGGGGCATTGCTGTCCTCTGTCGGGACACGCAAGTTTCCTGGATACATTACCCTCCGAGCTGTAATAAGTCACTATTTTACAGTTTTCTTACATTACTCGACATCGTACACAAATTTGTGCATACAATTATTTTATTCTACTTCCAAAGGAAAAAAAGTTCCCAGCGAAAACAGTTTTTGATGATTAACATCCTAAATAACTGGATGCACATTTTTTTTACCATACACAACTGCACGACGTCATACACAAATTATCTGAGCCCTTACCATGAGTTAATATAGATTACATTCGGTAAGTTACGTGTCGAAATATATGACACTTGGTCTAAATATGTGTTTCTCTTAGTTACCATAAGAGGCGCTGTTCAAAGTTTTAATACAAATAATTTACAGAGACGGTAGCGAGTATGGTAAACTTGACAAGCCTTAAACTCATGGTAACGGCTCTGTATAGCTCAAATTATGAAGTTCGACTTTTTCTGCTGGAGCAACGCACACGGTAAGCGGTGGATTCTTAGCCAAGCAAGTTACTGCTCAGCACTGTACCGCCTGTGAAAACACTTTGAATTCCACTCTTTCTCAGATCTCATTGTTGCAATGCTGCTTGTGAGTGGTAAACCTACAGTATTAAAAGTATTTATCTACTGATGTGAATACATAATCATAATTGTTTGTTATAAAATGCAATATCTGTTTCAATCGATTCTATGGTAAAGGGTATTCTATTGATAGTTACTCGAACATTCCTCACAAAGACAAGGCTATTGTTATACCTTATACCTTTAGTAAATCTAGCAAGTCAAAATCAAGGCTAAAATGAAACATTGAAGGTGTTGGTACGAGGGAGCGGTCAGAGTATCAGTAGCATTGTCTATGGCTGCAGAGCTTTGTGCCGTGAACTTCCGCCGTCATTCACTGCGAAAGCTTACTGCAAGTAATAGGCATTAGCGTAGAATACTTAATTTAATTTCAACAAATATTTATGTACGAAAGTTTATAGCAATTGTTCTATTATTATCAAATCACGCATTAACGAAATAACTTCTTTGTAAATAGATTTTGAGTATGAATAAAACCGCAAAATGTTAACCAAACTTAAAGGTTTTGTTTTCAAAAATTTTTGTTATCATTTATAAATAATTGTAAGAGTTTTTTTGTTGATGTTGTAGTTCAGGAACAATTAATGCAATTGCATATCTTGTTTATGTTTTTTGCAGGGATGTAGGGTGCACTGTAGCTCTTCAAAGGAGACTTTGTACAGAGAATGGTGTCAATAGAGCGCTGGGTAAATAGATCTAAGTGAGATTTTGTGTTAAGATGCTAGACTAGCTTTGTATATTCTATACTAGCTGCTATCGCCTCTGTGGTCTAGCGGTCTGGGTGTTGGACTTGACTGCATGAGGTCTCGGGTTCGAATCCCGGGTCGGCCAACAAAAAGAAAAATTGGATCTTTCCAATTTTCTAATAAAAAAAATGTTGGTCGGGATTGGAAATGTGCCCGGTTGGCGATAGGCTTACCACCTATCACATTGTGGGACTTAGTGTCTTCGGCTAGTCGTGGGTGCCCTGGTTGTTCCTCTGCCTACCTCTTCGGAGATATGGGCGTGAAGATACTTTTTTTTTTATACTAGCTGCTCGCCCTCGCTTCGCTTCGGATATTCAAGTTTAGTTAAGGGGTGAATGCAGTAAGCGCGTATGTCTTTGCTACGCTTATTTTATTTTATTTTTATGATATTGGAAGGAAAACAAGCAGACGGATTTTCTGGTAGTAAGAAATTCACGCCGCCTAGACACCAAAGTTGGTAATGGTGCATTGACAACCTTAGGCCGGGATGTTAGGTCTCAAACAAAAGTAAGTTTACCGGCTACCTTACCCTCGCAACCGGAACACGTCATGACGTTATGGCGGCAGGAATAAGTAAGGTGGTGGTACCAATCCGGGTGAGTCGCTGCTAAACTCTACCACCTAGTCAAATGTCACGGTGTTAGTGACGGTGAGCCTATGCTTGCCTTTCACGAGCTGCCTGGCAAGGAAGGCAGACGGTCTATTCTACAAAAAAGCCCGGACCAACACGGGGTAAACGCTTCAACGATATTTAATTTTACGCCCGGAGATTTTAACTTTTTAATAACTCATTAGTTGTTAATTTTTTTTTCTGATAGTGTATAAGGCAATTTTGATCTAAATTACACGCATAACTTATCTAACAGATTCATTTGATTAAGGGTTAATACTGTATAGTTAAAAATATGTTCTAAATTAACCCTTAATTTTACTGTTTTAAGTAAACGCAAAAAACGGTTATTGTGGGTTATTCTTTAAATATAGAAATATACAACCGCTTATTTTTTTTGAAGGTATCGAAGAGGAAAAATCTCACCATACATTGTTTTATTAAAACTCAAAAGGTTTTGGCAGCGTTTTCGAGGAAAGCTCCCGATCGGCTTATTTTTTGCCGACATATTGAACTAATATCGTTGTAATATCGTTAGTTAGTGGAAAACATGAATTTACTATACACTAAAACCTTCCTCAAAAATTGTCCTATCTATTTTTGAAAACCGAATAAAAATCCATTCAGAACTTTTCGAGTAAATCGCGAACAGGGGACTTTGTTTTATAATATATATTGATATTGATGTTGAATATTGATAATATAATGCGATCGGAATGAAATTGCTACTGAAAATCTATGGTTTAATGCTATCTGACCGCATTCGTAACAGTAAGATCCGACAATTAGTGGGATTGAAAAAAAGTGTTGTTGCTAAAATGAGAAGGGGCATGCTCCGCTGCTTCAGTTATGTAAAAAGAATGTCAGATGAAAGATTAACAAAACAGATATGCAATATAGACCAGTGAAGTTGTAAAAAGTGCAACAAATTATTCATTAAAAAAAAGCAAATATGGATGGAAGTAGGTACCAGGGGAGACTTAGGTTGACATTGCACGTTCAAATTGCTCGGACATCATCCGAGGGTGGCGTTAAGAGTCTCTGAAACCGGTGTATTTGTATGAAAATGATAATTAATGTGAAGGAAGTCAGGCAGATTTGCATGGATCATCTTATGCACTCTATATTCTTTGCCTACCCCTTAAGTAACTTTGCGTAAAGATATTTATATATGTTTGTATGTGTATGCGAACAACTATTAACGCTATAACTAATAACTTATAAAAACCACCTTCAAACCTTTCTTGGTCGTTTGCTATTGTAGATCAAACGCCAAACTCTTGTAACTTAGGGCCCAATGTTTCACACGAACTCCGGCAAGTCTGATATCCCTTTATACGTAAAATACGCTCGTACGTTGCTGGGTAAGCCATTATTACGCTTTATAGAGCAGCCGCTGATAGGCTGATATGCCACAATAATTTTGTTAATCCAATATTTCAAGGATTTCATTTTTACAGAAAATACTAAATTTTATGAATAAATTAAAAAAAATGTCTGTTGCATAATCTGTTGTGTTTAAGTATCACGTTAAATAATTATAGAACCACTAGCTGCCTATTTCGCTTCGCTCGCATGATATTTTTTATGATGAATTGAGATGTAAGCTGATCCTATCTTTCAAGTTGGATCAAATTGAACACGGTGTGCAGATTTGTTTAAAACCAGTTAAGTAAATTAGGAGTCCTTCGCGGACAACCAACGTGACACGTAGTTTATATTAAGATAAAGCCTGTTGTCCTTGTAAAAACGTATGACTAATTAACACTCATATCAAATGAATGTATCTTTTTTATAAAATTAGTTATACTCGTGTATTTCATGTAAGTTAGCAATTACTTAGACGTTTATGGCCGCTTGGCCACTCATGTAATTTAAAATTAAAAAAAAAATAACTTTAACATAGCTTTTCAATTGGCTTAAATAATTCAGAGTATAACCCTAGATGGTGAAAACTGTCCTTATGATACACAAAATACAATCAGATACGTAAAATCAAAGAGACATGTAAAAACTCTCCCAGCAAATCCTATAAATAGAATAATTAACACCCCGGCCTTAGAACAGCAATGCACCTACAACATCTACAGTGTCAAAAGGCAGCGGTTATCTCTTACCATCAGGGGAGTCCTGTGCTTCTTTATTGTTTTTGTCATAAAAATAAAATACAACAATTCGCTATGAATACCTCTCAATCAATGAAAGGTTCTCGAGTGACGTCACCGGAGGACGTAGTGTTGGATGTTCTCCCACCCGGGGGATTTGGTCAAAGTCTCGGGGAGTGATTTGTGGCGCTCTTTGGGGGAGACTTATGTCCAGCATTGGACTTCCTCCGGCTGATGATTATGATGATGAATACCTGTACCCAGCACTTACTAGTGCAAAATATGGCAATCCCAAATTATGAGAAAATTCACTTATTAAAAATAGGTTAAACGCGATGCAATTTCATAATATATTTTCGATACGAGTAATAAATTTTCGGAGACTTTTCGAAATTTTATGAACATTTTTAATGAATTAATTCGATCATATACCCGGTGCAAATTTGATTATGAGATATTACGTATGTAGACTACATAATGTTTTAAAATATTTTTATGAGATATAAAGGAATTATTCATACAAGTACATGTTTATTAGAGTTTCAAGAAATTTTGTATTAAAGAAACTAACGATGAAAACTTTTTTGTCATCAGTTTAAACGCTGAGGCTTAAAAACCAACAAATAATAAATTAAAAGTTTTCATTTTCCTATTAATATTATAATATCGAGTTTGTATGTTTGTTTGTTACTCCTTCAAAACCGCTGATCCGATTTTCAAGAAATTTGATACACACACATGGAGGGTGTATCAAATTTCTTGAAAATCGGAAAAAAATGTTCACAAAAAATGTTTCTATGGGAACATTAACTACGCGTGCAACGCCGCGGGCAACAGCTATTATAAAATATTATATTAGAAACAAGTTTGATTAGTCAACGTTTTTCTCGGATTATTCACATTTTTTTTAATTAAACAATCTATTTTTTCCTGATTACTCACAATTACTTCATGATAACTTTCTAATAATAATCAAAATATATTCTAAATACCGAATTTTTTCCATTACGGTAAACAATTATAGTATATAGTTTAAATTTAAAATTAAAAAAAATACATGGTTTGTCCATTTATTTTTTAGTTAGCAAAAGAAGCCAACTCAGCTAAAATAATTATAAATTCTAACCAGTTCCTTTAAAATAAACAAACAAAGAAAGAAATTCTTTTAATATAGATTCCAAATCCCAATCCAGAACTATTTTTCACACAATCATCTTCCCATTATGAAAGGAATAAAAGCGAGAGCACGTACTAGACATTGAAAGATTGATGAGCAGCCTGGTTCCTGAATGCATTTAATCTGTTGGTGTGCAAGTAAACTGTATTATCCTTGTGATGAGCCTGCCACAATGGGCCCTCGATCTCTAGTGGGATATTAAGTTTCCGCCGTTATGACATTGTATTCGCGCCCAGATGTCATTATGAGTGGAAGCGATTCGTCTTAATAACAACTGAATGCCATATTTGTGAAATTTCATTTGCCACTCGATTGAAGCAATGCACAAAGAAGACTAATTAATACTAGAGATCATAATGATGAATCATCAACCTGGAAACTCGAATATCAATCTTTCTCACAAGTGCCTAAGTTTAATCTAGAACACGAATGATACATGCCACGGCAGAAATAACTAATTAATGTAGTTATATTAATCTGGGCAAATTTGACTAACTAATAATTATGGTCGCAGTGAGAGCAAACCGACTTCACCTTTTACTGTTTTATTATTAGAACAACAGTTAGCCTAAATTCTTCAAAGGAGTTCATGGGCCAATATTCTATTACCCCAATTTTGGAAAAACACATTTAGCAGTTTTGTTTTATTTTTTCATACGTAGTGTGATTGTCAAAAAACCTTGGCTATATACATTAAGATTTTTCGTTGGAATCATAATGCAAAATGATATCTACATTTTAGTTTCATAAACGAATATATGAATGAGGTCTTTATGAGATCAAAACATTGAACAATATTTTCAAAGTTCGTGAAACCAAAAGATTCTTGAAATCCAACAAATTTTTAGGCGTGTTTGTTCACTTAACTAAGTATTATTTATACAAAAACAATCTGAAGTACATATCTAAAATATTACAAATTGTATCAATTGTGACATCGTTACTACACTATATACTATCCAAGCTCACATTGTTATTTATAAAAGTATAATTCGGAAAATTTTAAAGATAGTTTTATTAACTCGTTAAGTGGTGGCCGTGAGTAATAAAAGAATAATAATCACTTAGCGTATTTGAAAAGCAGCGGAAAAATATACAAATCGCTGCGCTTATGCATGTGTTCGCCCCTCACACGCCATACATAACGCGTGGCCGGAATCGTCACTCGCCACACTTGATGTTCCACCCGAGATAACCGCTATCTCACAAATTATTGCTGCGGATATGAAAGTCATAATAATTGTGATGTGCTTCTATTGATATTATTTTTCATTTTATTTTTTTTTTCTTATGTTGTCCTAGAATCCCAGAAATCATCAGTGACATTTTTTATTTTCCGTACAATTATACTAGTGCACTCAGGTTGATTGGTACAACCAGTTTTTAGTTTTGTGGCCGTAACTGCTTGATTATTATAATATAATTATTATTCACGGCATCGTAGCACACGTTCTCACTTTAACATTGTTGCGTTATAGTAGTGTAGGCCCTAAATTTAATCGAAATCGACGTATGTAAAAACAATTATCAAAAATAACACTTCGGAAATTTGCAATCTCGATTTATTCTCTGCTCTAATACTGTTGGTAAAAAACAACTTAGCATTGATATGAGTCGAAATATAAAACAAAGTTTAGATGCAATAGAAATTGAAGTAGGTTTTTGCAGCTTTACGGCGTTAAAACGATATCCTAACTTTTCCAAATGGCAAAATCCCAATAACAATGTAATCAACAATACCTTCTAGAAAAGAAAACCCATAACTTGTACACACGGTAAGCCAAAAATTACTTTAGAACATTGTTTACAGCTACCGCAATGTACGAATTACGCGCCAAAACTTCCTTAATATCGCTTTCGCACGAAATTACGGGGCCCAACGATTCGAAACAAAGCCCACAAATTACGGGCAACAAAAAGTAGGAAAGAACGTAACGAGTTACAATAACAAGACTGTTAAGTCGCCGCGGTGCAGGACAATAAAAGTAGAGCGACAGTTTAACAATTAAGGTGGGGCTCCGAAACAAGCGTTTGCAAGAGAGATCATGTTTAGTGATAAAACTGCGAATATGCGCATGGTTCTCTCAATGACACGACAGGACAGTCAATGGTGTCAAATAATGGTGGTGGAGTGGTCAGTAGACGTTACTATCATGGCTCCATAGATGTTATAGGTGCTCCGCTGTCTTGTGGCTAAAGCTAAGATAGGGAAGAGAAATTATGTAAAGGGCAAAATCCCATTTACTTTTTTATGTTATAAGATAGCGAACAAGTAGGCTTTTCTCTCACGTGTTAAAGTATTTTTATAATTTGTACCCTATGTGTTATTCTGAGACATAAATTATATTCCTATAAAGTTTTATTTAATCCGTTCAGCAGTTTTGCGTCAAAGAGTAACAAATCATTAATCCAATTAATTTCTTTTGATTATGATTTTACTCTGAAACTTCACTTCGAACTTCCTTAGATACAGAAACCAGTACAGCTAGATCATCTCTAGATCATAGATGATATCTTAGACCACTCTTTACAGTCATTATACTCGTAATTACCGGTATTACGGCGGCTAGAACAAATAAGTGATAGTAGTAAGTCGAGATGAGCTGATGAAACTTCCGCTAAACATAATAATTATCATATTAATAACAAGTGAATAAATAAATAACCCTGGACAAGTCACACAAATTAAATTTAACCCCATAGTTAACAAAATATACTATGCTTGTGATATGGGTGTAAATCAATGATTATAATACTTGGAAATACTTAATAAATAAATACCAGAATGAATCTAATAAACATTTAATCCCGGAAATGCAGACATCTAAATGATCTTCTATAAATTTTAAAGAAAGAAAAAATTTCGCCCCAGACAGGATTTGAACCTGTAACCTTTCGTCTCAAGCCGACGAATGCTCTAACCAATTGAGATACTGAAATTTATAGAATATTATCCCAAGCACAGGGCAAGTGGTAAAAAAAAAATTCATCTAAATGATCGTCAGACAAATGCCTTCCCCGTCGGGAATCGAACCCGAGCCTTGCCGTTTGTCGATATAGTTAGGCGCGTACGCTAGGCACTCGAATGAATTAATCTAGTAGTAATCGTTCCAATTCAGGTTTCAAGGTTTACCCGTGTTATTCTCAGTTCCTTTGCAAAATTGACTATCTGCCTTCCCGCCAGGCAGTTCGTAAAATGCGAGCATAGGTTTACCGTCACTAACACCGTGACATCTGACTAGGCGGTAGAATTTAGCAGCGACTCGTTCTGATTGGTACCATCGTCTTACCTTTTACTGCCGCCATAACAACAATGCTTGCGGTTGACGTATTGCGGTTCAAAGGATAAGGTAGCCAGTAAACTTAATTTTGCCCGAGATCCAACACCACGGTCTCACGTTGACAACACTCCATTGCCACTTTTGGTGTGACTGTCCAATATTATAAAAAAGGTGGCATTGCAAATTACTTCCCTACATTCCGCTTACCGCAAACATTCAGCTTACCATAAGATAACTTATTATTATATAATAGATCTATAGACAAACCTACAAATACTGATAGAAAGCAGGATAATAACCACCTCACTTCTATGACACTTATATGAAGCATACTAAAAATAGTCCACCATATTTGACGCGATTTGCATAAATAGCTAGTGTAATAGAAATCAACCTAAATTACAAGTGTATATCAATTTAATAACTGGAAGTCTACTGGTTTAAGTAAATTAGTAAGTATCTTCACTCCTATATCCCCAAAGATGTAGGCAGAGCCACAACCAGGGCACCCACGACTAACCGAAGACACTAAGTCCCATAATGTGATAGGTGGCAAGAATATCGCCAACCGGGCACATTTCCAATCCCGACCAATTTTCTTTTTTGTTGACCGACCCGGGAACCCGAGACCTCATGCAGTCAAGTCCAACACCCAGACCGCTATACCACAGAGGCGATAAGTAATATTTTAATTTAACTTAGTAGTACTAGAATTACACATAAGTAGTAATAGAATTGGGCCGCGATTTCATGGCCACAATAGCGTTGCGTAGGTAATGAAAAAAGTCGTTCAGTCTCACGAACGACGAGACATGTTGTGTGTAGACTTTCACACGTCTTTCAGCTTAGCGTGTTGAACAGATTTTGCAAACAACAAACTTTCATTAAGGTTTTTTTTATGGCAAAAGTTAGCAAACAATCCGACAAATGCCTATAGCTGAAATAGAATAATCTCGACGGATACTTCATTAATGATTAAAATGACGTTTTTAAGATTCGAGGTTGATTTCATTTCTAGAGGCTCATAATATTAATATTAGAATGCGAAAGTTTGTATGTTTGTTTTTTATTCGTTATTCTTAAGTAACAAAAAACACAAAGGATAGATTGTATCCCGAAACATTGTTCCTGCGGGACCACGTGGGCAACGCCGCGGCCAACAGCTGGAATGATTATAAAAATAGTAACAGTCAACAAGCTCTCGATCCTCCTTCGGTGTTACTCTTAACAGACATGTTTTTGTGGGACTGATTTCTTTCATAATCGGTTGCCAAGTTGAGACAGTATAGAACTGTATATCCCCGAAGAGATGGGATTTGAACCCGGGACCACAGACAGTCAAGTCGAACAATTAAACCGCTAGACGACACAGGCGATTCTTGACTAAACACTCGTAGATTAAGCATTTTATAAATACTGCAGGCCGCAGGCCAACTCGCAGGGCTTTTGACGTCATGTCTCTTGTAGGTACCAATATAGATAAAGTTTTTATAAAAATTAATTGGGATTAACTGTTAGGCCTTTTCTAATATTTCACTTTGTGCACTGAGAGGTAGGCAAAAGTATATGACATGGATGGTAGGTGCATGTCTCTTCTGTTTTTACAGACAACCGTGCTATATAGATATCATAGATGTTTAATAGGTATCACTTGCGGCCTGCCCTATCCTCCAAAGCGGGCCATGACCCTGCCATTTTGTCTGAGCGTTAAATTTGTATGAAATACTTAAAAAATACATGGCAAAGATGTGTAAGCACAGAATAGGATAATAATATGAAGAACATAGCTTTTTTCTACCGTTGGATAAACAATATTCATTAACAAATTATATACATGACGGTAAATATCGTAAAATAAAATATATACTACTGACGTAGAGTTCACTTAGGGCTGATTAGACCGTCACAATCAAGCACTATAAAATAAAGTCAACGTGTGAATCTTAAGTAAAAAAAACTAAAAGTAACTGTTACCTGATTACAGTTGTGGCAACGGTGATTATCTCAGAATAAAAATTAATCATCTGAATTTTTAAATTGTTATATAGCCCTTATGATGCTTGTATATTGAAACCGGTTGGGTAAACCATAAAAATAAAAAATAAAAATATATTGCAGAAATGAAAATTTCATAAATTTCTATCGTCTTACCACAAGAAAGAACATTTAGATATATCTTTAACTAAACACGGTCTAAAATGGACATGGAATAAATACCATAGGCATAGGCTTATCATCACTAACACCGTGACATCTGACTAGGTGGTAGAGTTTCGCAGCGACTCGCCCGGATTGGTACCACCGCCTTACCTATTCCTGCCGCCATAACGTCATGACGTGTTCGGAGGGTAAGGTAGCCGGTAAACTTACTTTTGCTCGAGGCCTAACATCCTGACCACAGGTTGGCATCGCACCATTACCATCTTTGGTGTCTCTAGGCGGCGTGAATTTCTTACCATCAGGAAATCCGTCTGCTTGTTTACCTTCCTATAACATAAAAAAACATGCTACAAGTGATGACGTGGCGGCATATTATTGATCGAGAATCCACTTTTAGACAGTGTTTAGTACAACGTGTGTTTAACTATTATCATTTAAAGTAAACCAGTATTGGTGGTTAGATAAGCCCAAATTTAGTTTACGTAAACACAATTAAAATTTGTCAGGAGAAATCAGTTTGACTAAAAACGAGATCAGGACCGATTATTAAACTAGTTTATGCAGAAATTAGTTTTTCTAAACTCGTTTAAAAATATGAACAGTGTAATCAGCCCTCAGCGATGTAACTACTATATTATACGAACACCACATGCCGTACTTTCAAAACTACCGAAGCTGCTGAAACGGTATGTTTATTCTCAAAGGACAAGCTCGCAAAAAAGCACTAAGCACTAAATCTACTTGCTTTCGACGCTGCTTAATAAAGCGCTGCTAATGCAACTAGTGCGCTTGGAACTCCTGAATATTCTAATTAGCTTTGTATGAGCCATGTTTTGCAGATCCGTGAACATTAAAATTGAAATGCATTATTACATCATCATTAAGTATTTATTGATCTGAGTATTACATTGAGAATAGCTATATTAGTACATATTTACAAATATCATAGAAGGGGATCCCAGTTTGCCAAACGTGTTTTTTTATATAATATTGGAAGGCAAACAAGCAGACGGATTTCCTGATGGTAAGAAATTCCCGTCGCCTAGAGACACCAAAGGTTGTAATGGTGCGTTGCCAACCTGAGGCCGGGATATAAGGCCTCGAGCAAAAGTCAGTTTACCGGCTACCTTACCCTCCAAACGGAACACGTCAACAGCAGACATTGACGTTATGGCGGCAGGAATAGTAAAGGCGGTGGTACCAATCCGGGCGAGTCGCTTCAAAACTCTACCACCTAGTAAGATGTCACGGTATTAGTGACGGTGAGCCCATGCTTTTTGCCTTTACGGCCATGGCCAGGCCATGCCTTTTACGAGCTACCTGGCAGGAAGTCAGATGGTCTATTCTACAAAGGAGCCATAACATCACGATGTGTTCCGGTCTGGAGGGTAAGGTAGCCGAACATCCCGGCCTCAGGTTGGCAACGCACCGTTACCACCTTTGGTGTTTCTAGGCGACGTGAATTTCTTACCATCAGAAGATCCGACTGTTTGATTTTCTTCCAATATCAAAAAAAAAAAACACTACTTCACATCTATTACTAAATTGAATGTTAATTTATTTAACGAAATAAGTAATTTGTTTAGATACGGTAGATTTGTCAGGGAAAGTAAAGTCTGACCGACGACTTTCAACATTTCGCCATTTCATTGTTGATAATACACGCTAATGAGATGAGTTTTCCCTATAAAGAAATAAACAGAGTTCCTCAGTTTCAAACAAGAAAATAAAAGATTCACTGGTTTAGAAAAGGGCGTATATTTCCTGTCCGACGCCTCTATAAGTTAATACCGGGGGTCGTTTCTCGGAATTGCTCTACGCAATTCCAAGCCAAAAACTAATGTTCCCACACTGACTTTTATTATGCTCGTATGTCAGCTGGAGACTATCTTTCTTACAGTTGCTTGTATTCACATGTGTTTTAAATTTTAAATGTCTTTACTCATTTTAAGATTTTTGAAGTGAAAATTTCTCTATCGTATTTAAGATGCTGGCGACTGCAATTTAAAACTCAATTTTGCGGTTGCGTGAAATACGATTTCCTTTCGTTACAATGTTGTTATTATGTCTTAGTAGACATGTGGGAAATATTCGATCTGATAATTTCGATGTTTTCATTAATGTAAAAGATAAGATTCTTTTTTAATTTAAATACATGTATTTATTTTAAACGTTCTTCTTCTTATTGCTTGATTCCTTTTCCTGTGATTCTTCTTTTTGTCTTTGTAATATAAATATAATAACATATATAAATGTCTTTATTTTCTATGCTCTTCTTTTATCCGACTATTTTTAACCCCTGACGAATTATTGCTAACCCCCTAATAAAGCTCAATTGGGTTCTAGGAATTTTTACTTAATATGTCCAAACATTTACAGATATGTAAAGATATAAAAACTTAAAATTATATTCACGTTGAAAAAATGAAATTGAATAAAATCTCAACGTTAAAAATATTTGTCATTTTTGGTATCAAACACTTTAGCTGAACACATTTTAAAGCAACAATTCTGTTTTTTATAATTAAAACTAAATATTTAAACTAGGCGTCTATTCTTGAGCCAAACAAAAACCGGAACAAGATGTAAAATAAAATATTATGGAACTACACAAGAAGCCATTATTTCCGCGACGATTCCGCAATCCAGCACCAGGCAATTCCACTACGGATGGAATGTAAACTTCAATTTGCTTTCAACAATGTCTATAAATAAAATATACATCCGCTGCATAGAAACGTAACGTACCACTTTATTGTCTTATAAATGAAACTTCCGGAATTGACTAAATGTTTGAGGAAAGTTTTACATTCTGAACAATCTTGATAATAAATGCAAATTCTTTTAAAGATATTTAAATGTTTCATTTTAGGAATGAAGTTTGCTGCTGAGTACTTGCTCCAATAGGGATCCAATGCATGACCTATTCCTGTCACCATAATGAGGTTATTTCTCAGTTAGGAGGATAGGGTAGTCGAATTGCACCATTGCCGAAAAATGACAGAGTCATTATTACTGCCGTCATATTGACTGTGTCATTTCTGCCGCCGGGATGTTTGGCCTCAAGCAAAAGTAAGCTTACCGGCTACCTTACTCTCCTTATCGGAACACGCCAATGGCAAGCACTAACATTACGGTGGCAGGAATAGGTAAAGTGGTAAGAGATTATACCTAGTCTTGCCATAAATATTGTAATAAAGAAAAAAAATATTTTTTTAACTGCAAATAACATATATTACTTTTACAGTGTGTTAGTTTAATACATAAATA
>NJDD01003305.1:7837-38739 GCA_002245505.1 Calephelis nemesis | reverse complement strand
GAAAACACAATGAACAATCGTATAAAAATGACAGATTCGAAATTCAAATGTAATATTTTTTTATTTTTAAGTGTAACAGTATTTATGGCCAGACTAAGTATATGTGGCCCACATACACCGTAGATAGACCTAGTTATAGGGGAACATCAGGGGAGCCCTGTGTTTGTTTGCCATTTTATCACATAAAAAAACAATACCTTCACGCCGTATCTCCTAATAGCTAGGCAGATTAACAACGTAAGACTAGCCGAAGACACTAAGTCCTTCAATGAGATAGGCAGCAAACCTGTCGCAAACTGGGCACATATCAGCTAATCCCGTGGAACGTTTACTTTTATTAGGAAATTCGTAAAACATACTTTCTTCTACCCAACCCTGAAATAGAATTCAAGACATCAAAGTCAAGTCTAACCCTGGCCTGCCTGTAAACAGAGACAATATTATAAAAAATAGTTTAAATGATTTAAACTGAGTACAACTGCAAAAAACCGTCTTCATTTATTTTATTACCACCATGTTTAATAATTAATATCTTATAAGATAGCTAATAATTATTACGACATTTGAATCCTGGATAATTTATATCAACACCCATCTAGTGGTTTTCTTGCGCATTAATAATTTTTTTGTCATTATTAACAAAAAAATATGCATTATTTAAGTACGACTCAAAACCACTAGTCGGACCATGATAAAATTGATATGGAACCACCTCTTTTCTTTTTTTTCTGTTTATGTTATAGGAAGGCAAACAATCAGACGGATTTCCTGATGGTAAGAAATTCACGCCGCCTAGAGACACCAAAGATGGTAATGGTGCGTTGCTAATATGAGGTCAGGATATTAGGCCTTGAGCAAAAGTAAGTTTACCGGCTACCTCACCCTCCGAACCGGAACACGTCATGACGTTATGGCGGCAGGAATAGGTAAGGCGGTGGTACCAATCCAGGCGAGTCGCTGCGAAACCCTACCACCTAATCAGATGTCACGGTGTTAGTGATGATAATCCTGTGCTCGCCTTTTACGAGCTGCCTGGCAAGAAAATGATGTACTGTTACAAATGCCGATATTTTATTTTGCGTTACCAGAAAAGACTATTTGGACAAGATAAAAATGTATACCATTGTCACAGAAAATATCAATCACAGTCTAGCTTGATAAGAATTCTTTCAAGTGCTCACATAAAAGTAAAGAAAGTAGTTTGAATGTAATCTGATATTTTTTTTTTTGTAATGATAATGAATATTGTAATAAAAATAAAGAATTTTTCTATTTACCTAAACTTAACCATCAGTCGTCACTAATAGATCATGTATCGATATCGGTACTCTACTTTTACTGGACAGCCTTATAATGTCAAAATTCTATTCTGCAAAGGAGCCAGGACCAACACGGGGACACCTCAAAATCATGACCTTCCTTTTCAAAAGTGAACCATCAAAATCGGTAAATTATTTGAACACGTAACAAAAAATTATACAAAAAACGGACTGTCGAATTGATATCGGTTGTAAAAGTAAAAATGAAGGATGAGTTTACCCAAAACCGGAACACAACTATGATAAGGCATTATAATGAAAAGAATAAGAATAGCGGTAAGTAGTTTCGGTCATCAAGTCATTCATAATCATTCATCGGTCATCTTCGTTCACTGACAGTACAGACTAGTTCACCATTTATTTTATTATGTCAATAAGGATTTGGCCCTTAGTCGTTACATTCCGACCCACTGAACATAAGACCTGAAGAATATAACAATTCAAAGGAAAAGCAAAATAATAATTGGTACAAGGTCCTCGAACTTCTCAAATATCATTTTCAGATAAATATTGAATAAGGTAACTTAATACTGGAGAAAAGTTTGTGGTTTCAAAATAATGATCTCTTGAACGAGATAATTTATAGCGAAGATGGCCGGGGGCCTGAAGAAATGAGTGTGGGTAGATGATAATCTTTGTCAGTTTTTTCGTTATATAGAAAAAACAAGTACGTATACGTGTGGATTGCAAGTTATCTAATGGAAAATATGCTCCCCTACCCGTGGGTTTCAAATTAGTTGGCAAATGGTATTTTTCCCTCCTTAAACATATTTTAATAACAGCTCTTCTGAAACAACAGAACTCAAATAAAAAAAAATACATCTTCAGCCTTGATAATATCTGAACATATTATTACAGATACAACATAGAGTTGTATTTTAATGTATCCCATATAAAAGTCTATAAGGAACATCTATTATTGTATATATTTATGTATAATTTGTAAGTATAAGAGTAAGATCGTAAAGTATGTTCTATACTATCTGGAAAATAGCGTTGGTTAGATATGAAATCAAGATGCAGTCGCAGCCTCTTTTTAGTCGTTAATGAGTGATATTTTTTTTTAAATTTTCTATGTGCAGAATTATTTAGTTGATATAGATTACATTAGGTAAGTAAGTTAGGTAGTACTTTTGGTTTAAAAAAAATGATTCTCTTAGTAACCAATACAGGCACTGTTCAAAGTTTTCATACAAATAATTTACAGAGACTGTAGCGAGTATAGTAAACTTGAAAATCCGTAAACTCATTGTAAGGGCTCAGATACAAGTTGACCGGGCAAACGTTGTTCTGTCATATGGGTATGTCATACATCATAAAAATCAGTTGGCCGTTGGGCCCATAGAAATAGGAATATATAAAGAAGTGCAACAATGCTCTATAGCAAATTTAGTTGTACAAATACGGTTGGAATCGACATATAACTTAACAACATCTCTTTGTCTCCTTTAACCAATGTTCATATTATGTACGCCGAAAGAGACAACGGCATTTTTGTCTATGCTCATTTTGGCGTCGATGTAAAGTGACGCCATGACAGTTCTCATGTTTGCCAAGAATCCATTTATTTTAGTGTTCAAATATATCAATATTTGAACACTAAAATGTTCTATAACAAATTTCGATATTTTATTTTACGTTACCAGAAAAGACTATTTGGACAAGATAAAAATGTATACCATTGTCACTGAAAATATCAATCACAGTCTATCTTAACAAGAATTCTTTCAAGCACTCACTTAAAAATAAAAAAAGTAGTTTGAATGTAATCTGATATTTTTGTTGTAATGATAATGAAACTTGTAATAAATATAAATAATTTTTCTATTTACCTAAACTTAACTATCAATCGTCACTAATAGATCATGTATCGATATCGGTATTCTACTTTTTCTGGACAGCCTTATAATATCAAAATAATGTCAAAATGTCTACTGTCAATGGCAGGCTTTTTTCGTAGGTATATCATGTCCATATACTTAGAGGTCAATGGTTGGGCCTGGTCCGCTGAGTAGAATAAACCATCTGTATCTCTGCCAGGCAGCTCGTAAAAGGCGAGCACAGGTTAAAATGTAGGTTGGTACCAACAAGACCACTGATGGCATAGAGCTGTGCAGCAACTTGGCCGGGTAAAGATCCACCGCCTTACTTCTTCCTGTCACCATAATGACTCTACCATGTTCCGGATTAGAGGATAGGGCAGCTAGTACTGCGCAATATGTCTGACATGCCGACCTCAGGACAGTGAGGTACCTGTAACATCAGTTGTGCATATAGGCCACGAATATGTCTTGCTTTCGCTGACTTCTAACATAAACATTTATTGGGCAGAACAATGTCTGCAGATAAGCTAGTACCTAATATTTATATTTTTCTATAGTTAACGTACATTTTGCGCAATGCATAAATTAAAAACTTTGTAAGCACACTTAAGTTTACAATATTTTAAATATTTTTTTATGTTACAGGAAGGCAAACAAGCAGACGGATTTCCGGGTGGTAAGAAATTCACGCTACCTAGAGACACCAAAGATGCTAATGGTGCGTTGTCAACCTGAGGTCAGGATGTTAGGCCTCAAGCAAAGGTAAGTGTACCGGCTACCTTACCCTCCAAAAACCGGAACACGTCATGACATTATGGCGGCAGGAATAGGTAAGGCGGTGGTACCAACCCGGTCGAGTCGCTGCGAAACTCTACCACCTAGTCAGATGTCACGGTGTTAGTGATGATAAGCCTATGCTCGCCTTTTACGAGCTGCCTGGCAAGAAAGACAGAAGGTCTATTCTGCAAAGGAGCCCGGACCAATACGTAGAAAAATATTTTATATTAGGGGAAATATTTTTAATACTACTAGTAAGGTAAGTTACCTTACTAGTAGTATTAAAAATATATATAAATATAACTTAGGGCAAATTAATGTAACTTTACGTAGAATTTTTACTACATATAGGAATCACTTTTACTATAGATGTCAATTGTAATGATTTATTGCCAACCAAAGACATAAATTTGATATACGTATTTATTATTAAATACATTTTTTAATTTTATCGAACCAACCAATCATTGGTTACTGATGCATGATTGACGAATTTAGAGTTGCTAAGAATAGCACTGGGTTATAACCCTTTTCATCTAATGATACCACTTTCACCCCACATAGCTTTAATAATTATTATTTTCGTTTGTAATCAACGTTTGGTAGCGCCAAATTGAATTTCAAAATTAATTTGTTTCCCAAAAACATTTTCGGTAATCATTACCCTCACCCCCTCTTTGATCCACAGGTTCTAAATTGTTTAGACTGGTAAACAATGTTTACCAGTCTAAACAGTAAACTAAAGCATCGGTCAGAGCAAATCGATAGCACGACTTGGAACATTGGAATTGTTAACTTTAAATAAATATTAACCATCGATACAATGTTTGTTTAGCGCGAATAAACAGAGAATCCTTTTCTGGCTCCAAACAATGGTAGCTCCATATTGAAAACAAACTTTACGGGTATTCTAGCTTTCCTATTGTGCGAACAAATTGCCACAAGCTGCAAGTCATTGTTGATTTTTACGAATTTGGACTCCTTTGAGGGTTGAAACAACAAGTGAATGTAAGGGAAAAAACGAAAAAAAAGGAAACGAACGTGGCTCTCAGGATGGTAAGAAATAACTTTGGCCTATAGACAACGTAAATGCTACAAGTGCATTGCAACTTTATGTGTGGGGTGTTGGGCGTAATGTGCAAGTCGGGAGATTGAAGTTATCCAAATCGTAAAAGATTCAAATAACGAAATTTATTTCAAATTTATTATTTAAAGTAAATTAGAAGGCAAAAAGGTAGATTTGTGGTGTCAAGAAATGAGATCCCGGGTTCGAATTCCGGGTCGGGCAACAAAAAGAAAATTGCATTTTTCCAATTTTGTAATTAAAAAAATGTTGTTCGGGATTGGAAATGTGCCCGGTTGGCGATAGGCTTGCCACCTATTACATTGTGGGACTTAGTGTCTTCGGCTAGCCGTGGGTGTCCTGGTTGTGCCCCTGTCTTCTTCTTCGGGGATATGGGCGTGAAGATACTTTTTTTTCTTTTTATATATTTCCATAAAAATCTGTCACGTTAGCGACGATCGATCAGTCATTAATCAGAATTGAAATTTTCATTCAGAATTGTTAATAGCTTCATTCAGTTTTCTACAAAATTGGAGCCATTCAAGTAGTAGTTATGGGCAACGTCGCAAATGACAAACGACTGGCGAGTGCAACCGAAATATGCCGAGTGGCTGATGCAAATGGATTTGGATACGCTTGCAAAGCCAAAGCTACAAATTAACTGGAAATGAATAAACCAGGTGACATCTAATATAGACATTTTAAATTAAAAAATCCCAAACATTCTTAAGAGCAGCAGAACATGCTAAAGTACTCTAACATTTTTCAACCTGTTGCTAAAGATAGCTTTGATCAATACCTTTTTGAATGGATAATAGTTTGACAGTTTTTCAGAATTTGTAACAATAAAAGGTTAAATCCTTACCAGCACAATCTGGACAAGGTTTATTATTTAAAACAATAAAGTTATTTTTATATTACAGCTTTTAATTTCAAGAATTTTCCTTGTTGCTTTTATTGGCTATCAAGTTTGTATTGAGGCTAGGCTCTTAATTGTTGAAGAGCACTTATGCAAATAGTAGGCATTAAAATATCCTTCAAAGATAACCAGATTTTATCAGGATCAGTTCAATGGATGTGGTATAATGGCTATGACTCCCATCCGGCAGTAGTTTTATATTTATGTGGAAGACCACATGGTCCACCTGTAGCGATTTTAAGGTTTTTATAAAAAAAGTACTTTAAGAAATAGGCACATCAGTATTAAATAATAAATGGGTTTTCCTTAGAAACATCACATAAAATTCTTCTTCTTACCACTTCTATCAAAATTAACACTTCTAAACAATCATATTCTATCCCAGATGTAATTACTTCATTTCTTATTTTAATATTTTTGTTACTTCTTCCAAAGGAACTAACAATCACATATCACGACTTTTCATAATACACCTAACATATTTCCGAAATGGCTTTTAATATATATTTAATTTTCAACGAATCATCACCACATCTGTGCAAATGTTTTTCAATCAGTTTTTAGCTTTAGTCACTTAATAGGTTCTATGAATATATCAATTCCTAATTTCTTCCGTTTCTCATTGTTATTCCTATTAACTATTTCAACATTTAATACTTACAATTAGATCTAATTAAATAGATGCTATTGATAAACTGTCGTAATGTTTAGTTCACATGTCCCTAATAACATTAAGTGCCTACTAAAAGCTATTAATAATATCAAGCCACTTCAATTAAACACTATATCACTCAGGGAAGTGAATTTATTGTCATTCATAATAGCTGTATTAAAAGGTAAATGGCGCTGAAGTCATTGTTTCAGAATTAATAGCTCCACTTGTTATTGAAGTACTATTAAATTGCTTTAGTCATAGTGTCATGGCTAGGGTAGCTTTTATTGAACACAACATAAATTGACATAGCGATAGTACCTAATAGCTATATTACACAGCATTGTTATCTTACATGTAAAAAAAGTATATGCATGATATTCTCGATATGTATGGTGATTTTACTATATATTTATATTAAATGGCTAAATCGATTTTAACGGATTTCAGCACAAACATAGAATTTTAATAAGAAAATAGGCTTTTTAGTCAAATATCTTATTCTATCCGACGTTATGTTATACTTTAAGATACGATCAAATTAGTTTGGGTTTATTTGGCTTTAAACTTACCAACTAACTAATAGTATAAAGTCGGAAGTTTGAGAGAATGGATGATTTAATGTTAGTTACACTTTCATAAAAAAATATTAAACGGATTTAGATGAAACTTTGCAGTAATGTAGCTTATAAAACAGAATAACAATAGAACTATGTGATTTACATATATTTTTTAATTTGGTTTATAAATAACTGTAAACAATCTTACAATACAACAGCCTTGACGCGTGCTGCGTACACCGTTCTAGTCAGATAAATATGATGTATTGTAAGATTTTTGTCTCAAAAATTGTTCATAAAACCCACGACTGCAACATTTTATTGTAGAAACTATTACATTCATAACTAACGCAGTAAAAATACAAATATCGATTCAAACTATGCCATTGGGAACCACGTCACGATTTGACAATTCTTTTTTCAAACGATATCAAAAGATATATTTGATATTTTCTATCGTCGGCGCTTTTTTTTGTGTTATAGGAAGGCAAACAAGCAGACGGATTTCCTGATGGTAAGAAATTCGCGCTGCCTAGAGACACCAAAGGTGGTAATGGTGCGTTGCCAACCTGAGGTCAGGATGTTAGGCCTCGAGCAAAAGTAAGTTTACCGGCTACTTTACCCTCCGAACACATCATGACGTTATGGCGACAGGAATAGGTAAGGCGGTGATACCAATCCGGGCGAGACCCTGCGAGACTCTACCACATAGTTAGATGTTACGGTGTTAGTGACGGTGAGCCTATGCTCGCCTTTTACGAGCTGCCTGGCAGGAAGGATGGTCTATTCTACAAAGGAGCCCGGACCAACACGGGGGACTTATAGTAATTATTAAAAACACAGATCTCGTTCAAATCAATTTCCGGTGGAAGATTACATCATTTGTATGTAATTTTTGGTTTTATCGTTTTCTTATTTTAGAAGTTACAGGGGAGGACACGTTTTTCAGCCTTTGACTACGCAACTGTAAAACACGGGTGTTGAATAAAAATGGATAGCGGAACACAAATTAATTATGTTTTCAATTATTATTTCTTTGTCTGTCTATCTGTACACTTATTTGCCCTTCAACAAAATTAATTTTTTCCTCGTAATATTTCTACCACATTTTTTTAAAAATTTGATGATATCCTCATTAGACAGCTAATGTTTTTCTAACATTTTTGTTTTCCTCATTCTTAATTAATCACGTAGTGTAAGCGTAACGGATTGTGTAAAAATTTATTAAAATCTACCTGTAAAATACAAATTTTACCGACTGTGTAAAAAGAAAGGTATTTTTTTATGATATCGCTATATATTCATAGGACAGACTTATATTTTATATAAATTACAGATATAACCAAAATCTGAAAACCGGAATTCACGTGAATTTTTGAATGTTTAGGTCACCTTAAGTTGATTTCTAAACTTTATGGTAAATCCCAACCATTGATTAATGTTTCACAAATTTGAAAATTTGTCTATTATGATTTCAATTACTATTACTGGTATTACAATTACAAACATAGGCTGCTTCAAAAACATACTTACTTCTAACTAACTGGAAGTTTAATTTTGCTATTAAATAAACCCAAAAATAAAACACAAATGCGAAAATTGGAAGGATTATTGTTTTTTTATTTAAATAAATCTTCACTGTAATATAATTCGCAAATCAAACACAACAATTTAATTACAAAATAAAGATTTAGTATTAATAGTGGTCACCCGTTGGTCGAAATTCGACCAAAATAAATTATAACATCATATTGATAAGAACGCTATTTAAAAGAAGAAATAAAAGAAGATGAATACACTCCCGAACAAATTAAGCTAATGCAGACCCAAGACATTAAATATAGAAAAAAGTGCACTGCGGTTCGTTACATTTTTTTATTACAGCTGAACGGTACGTAAACACGCGGCAGAGCTATACGCCTTCAATGTTATATCTACATCTGCCTATTTGATTTCTTTCTTATTTTGCTATCATAAAATTGTGTCTCTGTATTGACTCTATGGTCTAGCGGTTCAGGTGTTGGACTTGATTGCACGACGTCCCGAGTTCAAATCCCGGGTCGAGCAACAAAAAGAAAATTTGTTTTTTACAAATACAAATTTGTTTTTTACAAATTTTCTAATAAAAAAAAAATGTTGCTCGAGATTGGATATGTGCCCGGTTGGCGATAGGCTTGCCAGCTATCACATTGTGGGATTTAATGTCTTTGGCTAGTCGTGGGTGCACTAGTTCTGCCTCTGCCTACCTCTTCGGATATATGGGCGTGAAGATACTTTTTTAAATATTGTATTTTTTTAACAAATAAGTCATTTAGGCCCACTTGCACGTTTCTGGATTAAATTTAGTTACGGGTCAAACTGTCAAATACATATTGATGTAGCCCTATGTTAGAAGCTAACTCCGAGGTAAATGTTTAACCCATGAACGTGCAAGTGGCCCTTAGTGTAGTAAATGTTCAACAAAAGTACATGTGGTGTTTTGGGTTTACCAAATACTATAAAAGTCCATCCTTATCCGCCCAAAAAAAGCTCAAAATAAGGACAGTATAATTTATATTAGTTTTTTGCCATACTAAGTAAATACTTGTATTTATTAAATGAAAACCACATTCACAATTCTCATGCTTAAATATTGATTTCAAATAAAAAAAAAACATTATTACATCCGACCGCTCGTTACGGCGCGGAGGCACAACCACAGATTAGTTATTAGTACTAAGGCACAACCGCGATGATGGCATACCAAGTGCTTACCGATCTGAAGACGCGTAGACATGAACTGGTGTTCACCTGTTTATATGAATATGGCATACTGCATATTATTATTACATTACCGTGAGGCAATCTTCACATAGCAGATACAAAACCAGATGCGAACAATCTTATTTTTCATGATATTGGAAGGCAAACAAGTAGATGAATTTCCTGAGAAATTCACGCCGCCTAGAGACACTAAAGGTGGTAATGGTGCGTTGCCAATTTGAGGCCGGAATGTTAGGCCTCCAGGAAAAGTAAGTTTATCGGCTGCCTTAACCTTTAAACCAGAACACGTAAACGGCAAGCATTGGACGTTATGGTGGCAGGAATAGGTAGGGTGTTGGTACAAATCCGGGCAAGTCGCTACCATACCATACCATTTAGTAGGATATCACGGTGTCGGTAATGGTAAGCCTAAGCTCGCCTTTTGCGAGCTGCCTGGCAGGAAGGCAGATGGTTTATTCTGTAAAGGAGCCTGGACCAACACGGGGACCAACGTCAGCTAACATTCTATCAAAAAAACTCAGGATAAATTAATGATTTAATGAAGTGTTTTATATTAGTACTAAGCGCTAGAAAAGTACAAATAAATTTTGCTGGATAAAGAAATTTTAAATTTAATCGTTTTTCTTCTTTCAAGTTTCCAGTGCCTTATTAAAGAGTAAGTTACTTGTCTTGCCTTTGACAAAGTAAGCGTATCTTTGTCAAGTATTTTAATTACGCGACATGTTTCAAAAAGAAATGTTGTATTATTTCAAACAAAAGAGTCGTTTCTTAGCTACGACGCTCCTACGGCATGATTTTTTTAAATATTTTTATTCATTTATATTTTACTAGCAGTTTAACACAACTGCGCCTGCGTAACTTGGCTTCTGTGAGCACCAATTTTGATGAAACATAGCCTATGTCATTCAGGGATAATGTATGCTACATTACATACATGCAAAAGTGAAAGAAGTTTTGAAGTCGGTGCCTATTCGTTTCAAACAAACAAACAATCAAACTTTTCCGCTTTATAATATTATAAGTATATAATATTTCTCTAAATATTCTTAAATCAGCCTGCAGGTTTAAATTTTCAGATTTGGGGTGATGTAGGCCAAATTAAGAAGCTAACTCAGAGTTAAAACTTTAACCCGAAAACGTGCAATCGCATCTTACTTCTGCAGTTAGAGATGCCAATGATCATTTACTGTAATCTATCATAAAATTACAAGTATGTAACACACATACTTGTGATTTTCATCCAGGCTTGTTTATTTCAAAAAAAAAATTACTTATTTACCTTACACATTTTCACATTATTTGTTCGCGATGGATTTTTAACTACTTTTTGATTTTAATCAAATTCGCTCAACGTTTGCAATTTTATCCATCTTAAAAAATAGGATAGTTTACATATTTTTTATCGCTGTCGAAGGCGTCTCTAACAGCTAGTTTATTTGTAAGAATCCTTCCCGTGTTGGTCCGGGCTATTTTGCACAATAGGGTATTTTCCTTCTAGCCTAGCAAATTGTATATTGTGCAAAAAATCCTAGATATTTCAGTTTTATATTTTTTTAAGAAGATAAAAATTATTGAACATAAAGAATAGTGCTAGTGACATTACCCATGTTAATAAACATTTTCCCCGTGTTGGTCCAGGCTCCTTTGCAGATACCATCTGCCTTCCTGTGTCAGGCATCTCGTAAAAGGCGAGCATAAGCTTCACTAACACAAGGATGTCTGACTAGGTGGTAGAGTTTTGCAGCGATCCACCTGGATTGGTTGTATCCGCTTAAGTATTCCTAGCGTCTCGAAACGGCGTTAATTTCTTAAAAGGAAATTAGCCTTTTTGTTTGCCTTCCTATATCATAAAAAACATCTTACAAATTTTATGTTAATGTACTTCAGAATACTTCAAAATGAAAACCGAATAGAATATGTACACAGAAAGTTTTTGGCACCAGCATCAAAGGAAATTAGAGTGAAGTGTATTTTTTAGCAGAAAATACGATATTCAATGCAGCGAGAGGCGGCAAAGCTGAGGAAATAGTATGTAAACGCAATATTGGCGTATCAGTGCTTCCTTTGATCTACTCGCATGTTACTTGATATTTTACTATTCACTGGATGAATAAAATGTTTAATATCATCAACATTAACTTTATTTTATTTATTGAATCGTAATCAAAAGACTAAAGAACTAAGAAAGAGAGAAGAGAAAGAGAAGAGAACTAGTTGACCCCACAAACATTCACTTGGAACTCAAAGTATTGATTGCAAAGTAAACGAAGTTCGCCTAGTGCCTACAGGGTAGGGATGATGTGTCTGGATATGTAAGATGACCCGTTGTTTAATTTTTACTCTATATTCCGGAATCCAAATTTTTTTTTCAATTTAAAGCAAGTATCTGTAATTTAAAAAATATAAGTACTTTGCCCTCGCCATGAGTTTACGGCTTGTCAAGTTTACTGTATTCTGTAAAATATTTGTATGAAAACTTTGAGCAGCACCAATTGATTTCTGGTGAAATAGCTTAATTGTAATTAATATAAAACAATTGGACTATATACAATATAAAAAATTAGAAAATTTATATTTTCCATTTTCTAATAAAAATAACGGTACCTAGGATTGGATATATGCCCGGTTGGCGATAGGCTTGCCACCTATTACTTAGTGTCTTCGGCTAGTCTCTGATACTCTGGTTGTGCCTCTCCCTACCCATTTGGGATATGCGCGTGAAGATACTCACTTACTTACTCCCATAAGTTTTTTTAACTAAAGTCAAATAGCTCGTTCAAACGCAGCATCGTCACAATAAAGTGGCAAACTTATAATAGCCGCCCCAATACCATTTCCTCCGCAGCGAAGCACCAAATGAGTTTTTTCGATTGTCTGTTTGTATTCAAGGATTATTCTTCGAATATTGTTTTTGGTATTCTTGAATACTTGCTTCCGATTAAACCGCAAAGCCTTTTGTATTATGAATGACGCATTTATTTTGTTTTTTTTAAATAGCTATTTTTGTTGACTCGAGTGGATTGGAATTAGGATTAATGTCGTGGTAATTTCTTTTGCATTAATTATTTTTTCTTTACATAAACATTTCGTAAAATAATAAGTAAATATTTTTTTCCAATTATTTAATAAAAACTGTAAATTTTTATAACATTCAGCAACTATGTCCTATTCGTTGGTTTGTTTGATCCATCATAAATAACTTTAAAAAGATCACTTCGTGATGGTGAAAATTGCTAATTCTACTTATAAATACGGGACGTCAAAACTTCGGACCCCTTTTTATGAAATTTGCGCTGACAGAGGAGAATAAAATTTGGCACAATTATAGTTTATGCGTAGGATAAATGCAGAACACTAACATTTTTCAATAATAATGCTTATAAAGTATATTAAATAAATAAATAAAACATTACCCACCCTACCATGCATTTGATACACAGAAACAAATATGTTGACGATAACGATAAAAGATCACAAATGGTGCACTAAAAAGTTTGGAAACAAAGTAGTTGGTCTTGAGAAACGAAGAAGGCGTTCTTATCAACGAGATAATAAAATTTATAATGGTCGAATTTCGACCAACGGGCGACCACTAGTTCTCACAAATACGCATTTAAACACCTATTAGATAATGCAATGATACCTAACATGAAAATCAGTCAATAGTCATACATAGTAATCAGATAGCAAAATGCTAGACAAAGGCAACGGAACACAAAAGATATCGTAAGTAAACGACTAAATTTAACGTTTACGGTGGCTGAGATAACAAGCGTTTAAATTAATCGATTAGAAATCATCAAAATTATACACAAAAATAATAAGAGAAAAATAATAGTACCAAACTCATGCAAAGCCAAAATCGTCAAAAAAACATGAAATGAATTCGATAGTAAATGACCCTAGCGCTTAAGAAAGACAATAATAATTATGCTAAACGTTAACAAAATGTGTTTTTCTTACAAAATGATATTCAGAAAGTAAATAACCCTTTATTTTATTTTTATTTGAGTCTTGCCCATAAAAGTATTAAAAATTTGCTAAGCAATTCTCATTTATATTTCGGTAACAGTTTGACCTCTGGTGTGCTGTAAGCAACGAATACCACGACTCCGAATGTTACAAATGGCTTGAAACTCACTGTTGGTAGAATAAGTTCATTCAAAATTCATATATTTCCATCTTCACCACCCATTTGATTTTCAGCTTTATGTTTCAAGGAATACAATGTATATTGCTATACAGGAAGGACATAATAAATGTTTAGATGAATTCTAATAGGCTAGCCGCCGGAGGCTTGAAAAGTCGCGTTTACGTTTTGATCTCGTTGTTTTCTTTTTATTAAAATTTTAAACGTGAGACGATACGTAAAGTTGGTTGTATCGCATTACCGGCTCTGGAATGGCAACGGTAATGTCAATAGCGTGTAGTCATTTCGTTTTATGTTTGCTTTTGCAGCATCTTGCTATTTCGCGTAATACAAGCCCTTACACATCTTGTTATTGTAATAAGGTTCACTGGATTTTCTGCAATATAAACGAATGGTTATCGTCCCGTTACAGGTTGTTTATGTTCTCTAAATGTGTAAACTTTGATTGTGGTTTAAGGACAGTCAATGTCTTTTAAAGTTAATTCTAACTCTGTTTTAAATTGGTAAATATTTTACTGATTATGTTGTAGAGATTAGAAACGATTCATTTTCCCCGTGCTGATCTGAGTCGTCTGAGTAGAATAGACCAACTGTTTTTCTGTCAGGCAGATCGTAAGCGGCAAGCACGTCTTGTCATTTTTATGAGATAGGTCAGCGAATAAGCAAACGGTTTAATCATGGTTGTATCTTACCATCAGGAGACCTGATGATGATGACCTGAGATGGTTAGATACAACCATGATAAATAGACACCATAGATGTAATAGGTGTGTCACGGTCCTGCGGCCGAAATGTTAGACCTATTGTTCAAGACTACACTACCCTCAGGACCGGAACATGACAGAGATTCGAACATCATCGTGGTTAAAACTTAAACTAGAATATCTCTTTTCTCTATATCTCTTTATCCCACGCACAGGGTAAGTGCTAAAAAATAAAAAAAATAAAAATACGATTAAACTAGAATAGTTTAAATATAGTATTTTAGTTTATAAATAGCCTCCTCGTTTCACTTAAATTAACATTATTAGGACTAAACCTTAAACACGCTTTTTTTAGATTTAGCCCCTATAAAACTATTATAAGAGAAACGTGTAGGTTATTTTTAATATACACTAATAATAAAATTCCTACCTAGACTCCTACTAAAAGTTCATTAACTTAACGATAGGTGTAAAAAACTAACCTTAAAAATGTCTTTCACCGCATGCGCTGCATAAACTACTAAAGATTGAAGGTAAAAATCTTTTACGACATTAAATATAAATAAAATATAAATACGAGAATCTACAAAACATCTAACTATTATGGCTATGGCAATATACATACATTTTAAACTTTTATACATTTTGATAAAAGTTAAAAAAACACTGACCATATTTGGACCACGTTATCCATACCTTCGTAATAATACTTAACATAATAATTTATTTTACATTCAACACTGTTTCATTATCTTGATATTACTTTTTGAATTATTTAAATCGTTAAAAAGATATTACGAAACCAAATCTTTCCTCTAAACAAAATACCTACCTACTGCAATCAAAAATTGTCGGACGCGAAAGCGGTGTGCAATGCAACGTCACCGCGTGAGTTTATATCAATCTAGGTACCTGGCTCGACTTCGCTCAGGTAATACAACTTATAACATAATCTATACTACTAAAGAGGAAAGATTTGAGTGTTAGTTTGTTTGTATTGAACAGTATTGATTTTTTTAACACTGGAAGCCAACTACATTATCCTTGATGAACATAGGCGAATTTTAAAAGCAGGATAATACTTAACTGTCACGGGACACATGGGTAATAAAAAGATCCTTCCGCAGTTACCTATTTCACATAAATTCTAAACAGTTTAACTGATGGGGTTTGAAATTTTATATGGGTATTTCCATGGTTTTCTGTATGAATAAAATATACAATAGGACCCGGTAGGTGGAGTTGCTGTCAGTATATCATACATTGTAATGTTAATGTAGAAAGTTTTGATAGTTTATGTGTTTGTTTGTATGTAATATGCTGTAAACCTATTAAACCGATTTAAAAAAACGACGGGTTGCACTCCGGGAGTTCCGAAAGAAGTAAAATTTTGAATTATCGTTGTGCATTTCTGATATTTTGGAATGGTTATGGAATAACTTTGCACGAATTGCTTTTTTTATCAGTATGAAACTACTATCATATATTGCGCTATCATACACAAACATGACAACATGAACAATCGCGCAAGCGCCCTGCGCCGTCTACACGACAGCAGGAGCAGGCATACATTTTCGCCGCGCCGTAGAAAGAGAGTCTCCCTCTTCCTCTCCTAGGCCGCGCCGGATGTTTGCACACCATCCGTGTTACGAATTTTCGACCAGCTCACGTGTTCTGACGCGAGTTTAGAATTTTTTACCCATTCCAAAAAAGGACGCAACGCCGCTAAAGAAGTTTTCAATTCAAAAATAAATTTTACAATTAGAAGTAGACATTGTCGCGGATGAACAATGGCTACGTTACATCTTTAAAAAATAGGAATTTGTTATCCCGAGCGAAGCCGGGACTGGCTAAGGTTACGTAAATAGTACAACTGTTTCTTCATTTAGAAACTAACGTCATCCTACTACTAATTAAAAATAAAAAAATCGTAAAATGAAATCTGTAATAAAAGCAATCCCTTTTATCAAAGTTTCTATTTTAACATAAGTTGTAACAAAACCCGCTCAAGTCTTATCTAATAACAATTTAATTTCTAATGAACCTGTATGCTCGGGCCTTAACTGACTTAAAACACGACGGAGCCCATTAAGGTCCGAAATTCAACAACGCCCCGTTATCGTTTAGTGTTCAAACCACCAATCTAGGCGTTAGTGCTTTGTAATTAATTTATTTAGTCTGCTTTTTTGAAAGCTAACAGTCCCTATAGTTTATTTTTAACCGACTCTAAAAAATAGGAGTTCAAATGTTTATTATTTTTGTATGTTTGTAACGCGATTACCCAAACAATAAAAAATCGATTGTGATTATTCTTTTTTTTTATATAGATACGTTATGATTTCGATTTACAATAATTTTATCGTTATCTGAAAAGTAATTATTGTGTTTTACTTTACATTACATAAATTTTACTCACCATTTTTAATGATATAGTCAACATGTATAGATGAAATTGATATAGATGAAATGGATCCCCGAGTCAGGCAACAAAATGAAAATAGGAAATGTGTATTTTCAATTTTCTAATAAATATAACGTTGATGGAGATCGGTTAGCGATAGGCTGCCACCTATCATATTGTGGGACTTAGTGTTTTCGGAGAATCGTGGGTGCCCTGTTGGTACCTCTACCTACCACTTCTGTTATACGAGCGTGAACATACTTTATTCTAAAAAAACTAAAAAATTTTGATTGACGCTAGCTGGAAGTAGTTCGGCCCTAAAAAACTTTTTTCTCTTTCATCGATACTTCTATTGAAAGTAGCTAGTATTATTAATATTTAAATATTTAAGATGAGTACAGGAATATTCATCACAAACATTGTGATCGAGACTGATTAATTTTTTCGCTATGACTCTCCCGAAATGATATTATCACCTTAACTATTCCTGCAGTCACGTCAGTGCCTGGAACGTGTGCCCGATACTTTTGAGTTCCGATTTATAAAGCAGGTGCAGGAGATTTTACGTTGCAGTGCAGGAGCTTTCACATTGATATCTCATTTTGGAATTACTTAATCAGTAACTCCGATTTACAAATGACGTCTATAAGTGTTTTCTTCCAGAAGTCGAAAAAAAATTAGACTGTCCAGACTTTTTTACGATAATAGCCAGGTTATTTAAGAACACTCGCTGTGTCTCGCGAAGAACGATCCCATAAGTTAAGTGAAATTTTATCTGTATAAAGAAACTAGATGTGTCAATCTGAATAAAAAGTATTTGAGTTCTTATTTGTTTGTTTGTTCCACATCTCAGAAAAAGTACTTCCTTTTCAACCAAGATTTTGCAACTATTTCTAAACAGTCAATTCGTAACTTAACACACATGGCTTTGTAAGGAAGTACCTAATTAAAAAAGGTGTGTACAGTTTCAATCAGCTCGTCAGAGGCTCGGTTTTCGTCATTAATATCTTAAGTAGTTTTTGCGGTGACTTACTCGGATCCTTTTACTTTTATCCCTACTACCATAAGGTCAATATTCGTTACTGTTATGTTTAAATTTGAAGAGGAAGTAAGGCAAATTTTAGGTAAGTTTGCCATTCCAGCTTCTAGTAAATAACTCACCCTATGTTTGGAGTCAGTCGCTAATATTTCACCGTGTTGGTTCGGGCTCCTTTCCAGAATAGAGATTTGCCTTCCTGCCAGGCAGCTAGTAAAAGGCGAGCATAGGCTTACAGACATAAAGTGGTAGAGTTTCGCTACGACTTACGAGGATTGGAACCACCGCCTTACCTATTCCTGACGACATGAAGCGTTAAGGTTTGGAGGGTAAGGTAGCCGGAAAACTTACCTTAGCTCAAGGCCTAACATCCCGGCCTTAGGTTGGCAACGCACCATTACCACCTTTAGTGTCTCTAGGCGGCGTGAATTTCTTACCATCAGGAAATCCGTCCGCTTGTTTGTCTGCCAAGATCATAAAAAAATGTATTTCCATAGTCTAAAAATTTGTCTGCTTCTTCAAAAACTAATAAAATGTTCCATTAAACTGATATCCATGTAGCACCCGACACTTAATGTATGTCTGAATAAAACTCGTCCCAAAACCCTTGTGAAGCTTAACATCAAACGTATTATAAATTCATATGCTTTTGTCCCTTTTGTCCCATAAACAATACCATAACTAGTAAAATATTAGACTATCACAAACCTTCACTAAACAATAAGCTTTTGTGCTAAGCAATAACAGGTTTAATATGTATCCTCTGTTAAATGGACCAATTTGTGAATTTCCTGGGACTTCGTATGAAGCTATAATATATTTTTTTAATTAAACTGATAATAATACTTATACACAAAATTTCGTTTTACTACTGTTTACAAATCGATGTAAAAAAAAAGTATCTTCACACCCATATCTTCGAAGTGGGAGGCAAAGGCGCAACCCTACAGCTAGCCGAAGTCACAAAGTCCCACAATGTAACAATGAAAGCGAGTTAATTGTCTAAAAAGGCTTATTAAACTTAGTAAAACTTAATATACTTACATTGCTCGAGGCCTAACATCCCAGCCTCAGGTTGGCAGCGCGCAATTGCTTTTGGTATCTCTAGGTGGCATGAATTTCTTACTATTAGAAAATACGTCTGCTTGGTTGCCTCCCAATATCTCTGACCAAGGGGTCAGCGTAAATGGAGTTATCCACGGACAAACCGCGAGGTTCTGGTTCGAAACCCGACGGGTTTTGGCGTAGTCTATATTTATGTGATTATCTTTATTGTAGTATTTATTTAATCATTTCTATGCATTGGTATTCGTTGACTGACGCCCATAACACAAGCACATAATATGCGTACTTTGATATATTTACGTAATTAATCTGTGAATATTTATTATTAATTTATAGCCAAAATTACACAATGATTCACGCAATATTTTGGCTTTAAAATGGTAAAAGTGGATTTTTTTAAATTAATTAACGCTTATTTATATAAGATGTTCACGCCTATATCCCTGAAGCGGTAGACAGAGACACAAGTAGGGTACCCACGCCTACCCGAAGACACTAACTTCCACAATAAGATAGCTGTCAATCCTATCGTCAACCGGGCACATATGCAATCCCGAGCGACGTTATTTTATTAGAAAATTGAAAATATTCATTTCGCAATTTTCGTTTGTGGCCCAACATAGGAATTGAACCCTCAAGAAGTCAATTCCGACGCCAGACCGCTAGACAACAGAGGCGACTACAGAGAAGCTGTGGGTTTTAGTAATAACTGTGAACAAACTGACGACAATCCCTGCCGTATAATAAACGTCAAAGGCTAGAAACAATTACATTTCAAAGTGAGTACGAAGTCTAATGTAGGTTTTTATTTTCTACAAAATATAGCCTTTTCCCGTCCGCAGCTAAACATAGGAAATTAAACACAATAATCGAAGCGTAAGCAATAACAAACAGAGGACAAATGATATTTTATCCGGTCATGCATACGCCATCAACCAAAATGCTATCCCTTGTTGATTCTGCTGACATGCTGATGTTTTGATGACACAGACCAATCATGAGCCGTCCCAAATCGTTCACCAAATAATTTTCAATCTACGCATCAAATCGAACGTATATTTAGTTAATACCATATATTTCGCTCTCCATTTTGAGTGCTGCGTATTGTGGTATACATAATCTGTGCGAGTGACGCCTTAGAATATTATACATACATAACCCAAGCGCATTAAAACAGCAAAAAAAGGTGTGTGCGCGATTCACACACGATAGAAGTGAAACTTCAGTAAAACGACAAAAGAATGAGATGAATATATATTTGTGTCTTTTGCCTGCAAAATAATAAAATGAATACATATATATTATACTTTTACTTCCCGAGTTCTGACTTTATTCGTGGTCTAGTCGCGGTGTAATGCGTGGGAAGATTCGTTAGTCACATTCGTTTGTCACATTCTGTGCCGCTTGGAAGACTTTTCGCCACAACAGTTACACGATTATTACGGAATCAGTAAAATAAAGGCCATGATAAATATCGGTCAATTATTTCTTATTGAAAGTTGTAGATTTAAGTATTTTGTAGACTGTTTCAAATGCCTTTTTAAGTGCTTATTTTATTTCTTTCTTTCTAAAATATTATATAATGTTATATTATACTTTTATTTCCCGACTTTAACTCTTTCCGTGATCTGATCGCTGTGGTTGGTGGTGGAAACATTAGGTAGGGTTGTCACATGCAAATGTCTTAATATTTTGGGTTATTTTCCGAGCTCTGACTTCAGCTGCAGTCTTGCCACATTCTGTGTCACTTGGAAGACTTCTCGTCACAACAGTTTCACGGATTTCAAGAAATCGGAGAAATGAAGTCTACGTCTGTTAAAATGGATTTTCGCGAAGTAGCTTATGATTAAATAAAATTAAATACTTTACTTCCAACTGGTATACCGTTCCCGTTCTGAATATTTAACAGTTCATTTAAATTGGCTCTACTGGGGAGGATTCTCTGCAACAAACCCTCCTGAAACTCATACTCGAATACTAAAAAAAATATTTATTTTTGGAGAAAATTGATGTCCCAATTCTTTATTTCTTTATATGTAAAAATCGCGTTTGAGTAGAAAATGACATTATTAGACAATATTTTCAATGACTTCGATTTCGATTCGATTTAGAGTAGAAAACAATATAATAACTCCATTAATTTACTGTGCACCAAAATACATAAAAATACACTTAAAGTAAAACTACAAAACTAAGGGATATACAAAGGCACCCTTGTTGCTATGTTAAACACCTCCACTATTTATCAACTAGCTTCCGCCCGCGACTCCGTCCGCGCGGATGTCGGTCTTCGCGTGATAAAACTGAAAAATTGAGATTTTTTTTCTATGTATTTTTCCAGGATAAAAAGTATCACATTTTATGCCCAGGATAAAAAGTATCCCATTGTATGCCCAGGATAATATACAATAATTATAATGAAACCAAGTTTCATCAAAATCGAACCGTTACTTTTCACGTGACTTTTCACTTACATACAGACAGACAGACAAATATTTTATTAATCTCATATTTGGGTTTGGTATCGATGGTATCGATCCCTGCTATTTATTTTTGCAATATTTTCAATGTACAGAATTAAACCTTCTACAGATTAATTATACGAGTATGTATAAAGAGACGCGCATGTAAAGTGGTCTATTTAATTTTGTTTGTACTTGAAAATATACTTGGGCATGTTAGATTAAAGTACAGCGGGCTTATTACTTGCACAACACAAAGGCTAATCAAATCAGTTTAAATGTTCACAGAAGTCTTCGACAAACACTTTGTTATTATAATATGTTAGTAAAACGTCACGATTTTCTTTCGTCTTGTTACCAGTCTTTCGTGTAATCTATACAAAAGAAGTTCCTGAGATCGTCAAATTAAATTCAGGTTGCTTCAGAGTTATTTGCTAGAGGTTGAAGAACTACCAAAAATATAAACATAGGTAAGAGGTTAAAGATCTCCGCCTTAGGCAACGCACCGTTTTTATCAACAATCTTTGTTTGTGTTTTTATCATCGGAAAACTCTTTTGTTTGTTTACTTTTCCATAGTATAAGAAAACATTATTATTTTTTTCTCTGAGCTACTTGGAATTACAAATTTTTCATTGGAAGAATTTAATTATTATTTATTTTTTGGAATGTTAAGAGCTCTACTACCACGAGAAGGCTGATGATATAGTTAAGGTAAAAGGGATATAAAAGACCGTTTGCAGTGGGAACGATGAGTGGGCGAGATACAGGATACACTCTGACACAGAAGACATAGGTTGGTCTAATAATTCAGTACTGCCAAAATTACTAGAAACTTAAAAAAAACACAAAATTTCTAACACTTGAGCTTAACAGCTTTCACCGTCCTGTGGCGGGTTTTGGGCCTATTTTTTTATTAATTACCACCAAGTCTGGAATGATAGATCGCCAGCATTTTTATGCTAGAGGTAGGTCGACAAGCACACGGCTCTCCTGATGGTTAGAAACAGCCCTGACCTATTGACACCACAGATGTTACAGGCGCGTCGCTGTTCTAAGGGGGAGATGGAAGGCCTGTTATGCAATCTTATTGGGTATATTGGGTAAATTTCCTCCAGGCTAGAACAAATCAGAGTAATTGCCACAGGAAAATAATCAATTTCAAAAAAAGTACATTCACGCCCATAACCCCGAAGGAGTAGGCAGAGGCACAACCAGGGAACTAGGCGAAGACACTAAGTCCCAAAATATGATAGGTGGTAAGCCTATCGCCGGGCACATATTCAATCCCGGGCTTCGTTATTTTTGTTAGGAAATTGAAAATGTACATTTTCTAATTTTCTGTAGCTCGACCTGGGGATCGAACCCGGGACTTTAAAAAGTCAAGTCCGGCACCGGACCGTTAGACCACAGAGGGGATATTTTTTGTGTACATAACCGATACCAAATTTGATTTCTATCACTTTTACTGAATTTAAATTATTCAAATGTTATGCCAAATACAACATTACGTATTACTGTAGGCGCAACTCGCAACTTATCAATATGTATTGAAAGCTAGTTTCAATTTCAATTTATAGTCAGTTCTCGTCCCGTTTTATATTTAGGATGCGAACTGCTGAATTTTTAAACCGCGCACTCGCTGTAAGGGAATTCCAGATGGTGAAAATTTTTCGCATATCATTTTATTTTTCACTATTCCTTGGTATAGGAAATAAAAAAATACGTAGAGGAATCTTATATTTTACAATTCTGAAAGGACAATTCTCGTCGGAATAAAGAGTTCCGTTCTTAGAAATATTAAAGGGAAAAATGTTCATTAAACTTTCATTCAAATGTTTGTACCTTTCGTTATAAATGGACATTTAATACTGAAGAAGTTTTTTTCAAAAGACTAGCCGTTTCTTTAGACGAGACTGAAGTTGTTTGGAAAATTCCTTGACTAAGCTATTTTTAGGGAGTGGTCTGAATTTGATTTATGTATAGAATTGATATTTCCTTTTAAATGGTAAGTAAGTAGTTTCTATGTTTCTTATCGTTGGTAATTAGTGGAATTACATTCTTTATAACAAGTTGCTATAGCCCTGATGATGCTTAAATAGCTAAACAGGTAGGCTAGCATATAATAGTAAAATATATCACGGAAAGCAAAAGTGAAATTAATAAATTGCGGTAAATAAATATATGCAAATCTGTAAGTCAACAAGTTTTCATTGTCAAAAATCTTAAAATATTACGCATACATATACATAAACTTGGCGCCAAGTCCATTGCGGGATAGACAGAGAGTGTAGACCTGCCTAGATTCTTTCATATTCATAACTCTTTTTATGTAATTCGTATAAAACGTACCCCGTAGACGAATATCAAAACCGTAAACTCCATAGTCCTCCCTACATCTCTCCACATTCGCGTTGTATTTGTGTTACTTTTAATTGACATTAATATTATTATTTACTAGCCGACCTGGAGAACTTCGTATCGCTAATTGACAGCTAATATTCGTTTGTATGAAAATAACAATAAAGAAATATTTTTCCCATTTTCCTTGCAATTTTCCCAGTTTTTTTTTCTCAAGAACCTTCTCCTGATAATAGCTAACACAACAAAAAAATAATTAACAAAAGGTTCTCTCACACAGGCATCATACATACATAAACATAGACTAATTGAACTTAGTTAATGACAAGCAAGTGAACTGGCTACGACATAATAATAGTAATTTAAACAAATAAAGTAAAAAAATCGATTTAAATTACGATTCCGTTAGTTAGTTTTTGAATTATATAATAAAATCAAAACGACTTGATAGTCTGCTATGTTACTAATATTACTATTTGCGAAAGTTTTTGCGTGTTTGTTTGTATGTTACTCCTTTCATGAAATTTAACACACACAAGAGGGTAACTTGGATGAACACATACGATAATTTTTATCTAAAAAAATGTTTTTGTGGGACCATTAACCAATTGGGCAACGCGGCGGGCTAATAAGAAATGGCAATAAAAATGTATGCACTCAGTAGAAGGTTCTGTGGTCATGAATACTAAACCTGTATTTGAAGTCTGTTGAAAATATGAAATAGGTCTAAGATTATTCCAGTAAACGACATGCAACCCATTTCCTACAAGTGAATGAATAATATAATTCTTAAATTGAGTATACCTAAGTATTTAATAATTAATAATAATATTAAATATCTCTGGACAAATTACACAAATTGAATCTAACCCCAAAATAAGCACATTATATGCTTGTGTTATAGGTGTTAGTCAACGATTCTAATACATAGCAATACTTAAATAGATACCAAATAAATTGAATAAACACCCAGCTCTAGAAATGCAGACATCTAAATGTTTATCACGTCAAGTCGGAAATCGAACCTGAGCTTCGCAGTTGATCGGTGTAGTTAGGCGTGTACGCTAGCCCCTCGACCAACGAGGCGGTCAAATGTAGCATAGATTTTGCAAATAAAACAATTGGTCGTAAGTAGGTTTTGAGAAAAAGTGTAATTTTAGGTTAAGAGTGACGTGATTACGTATTCTGTTGTGTATGCATGTGTACGATTGATTTTGATGTAACGTGTCTCCGATGTTCATGTGAGCGTGAAACTCCATAACTCGTGTAACTATTACAGCAGGAAACCTTTCAAGTAACACAGAATTTGACAAGCCTAGCTATTTTTTTTTATTTTATTGAATAATGTGTTACTTTGCAGAAATCCATTAAAACAGATGTAAAATAAGCCTTTATTTTGCTAATTCCGCGTAAGCAGTGTAACTGTTGTGGCAAATAGTCCTCCAAATGACACAGAATGTGACAAACCTAACTAACGTTCCCACCGCACACCACCGCGACCAGAACACGAATAAAGGTAGAGCTCAGGAAACAATATAAATTGACATGTCCTTATCATGTTACAACTATTGTAGCAAAAAGTCCTCCAAATGACACCTAATGTGACAACCCTAACTAACGTTCAAACAGCACGCCAACGCGAATAGAACAGACCCGGATTGGTACCACCGCCTTACCTATTCCTGCCGCCATAACGTCATGACGTGTTCCGGTTCGGAGGGTAAGGTAGCCGGTAAACTTACTTTTGCTCGAAGCCTAACATCCCGGCCTCTGGTTGGCAACACACCATTACCACCTTTGGTGTCTCTAGGCGGCGGGAATTTCTTACCATCAGGAAATCCGTCTGCTTGTTTGCCTTCCAATGTCATAAAAAAAAGAGATCGGGAAACAATATAAATTGCCACGTCCTTCGCATGTTACAACCCTACCTAAACTTTCTACCACCCATCACCGCGACCAGACCACGGATATAGTCTGAGTTCGGGATAATCAAACTTGTTACGTTCTTCACCAACTTTGTCGAAATTAGCCCACGGTACATCAGATCGCACTCGACGTACGTTACGTATTAGGAATATATTTATCTACACGCATACATACACATACGGTACGTAAACTATCAAAACCATGGATAAAAAACCAATTTCTTAAGAGTAACGGTCAAATTTACAGCGTTTTATTTTAATTCACTTCTAATAAAAGCTTGACTAATATAAAGTACAAGGTCTGTTATTTGTTGCTATTTGATATAGAATTTTATACCGTAAAAGATGTAAAATTTCGGATGTCCAAGTATTGGCAGGTTTGTGCAAAAAATTCAGGAATGGAGAGCAAAATTCTAAAATAACGAGAATTATTTAAATCCGAGGTAGTTACAAAATAAACGCGTTGCCGTGAAACTGTAATGTGGACATGGCATGGTCGATTTGAGGCTGTATTTGCTTAGTTATTTAGCATTTAGTGCTAAATACGGCGATGGACATAATACGAAATCTACATAATTAGAACGGCAAATTGGTTGGACTATGCAAACAGCGAGTTGTTTTATTAATTATACCGCGGATTCCTAATTAAGCAGCTAATGCTATTTAAAACTTGTGCAGGTTGCACGATGTTACGTCATTGTGAAATTGTTATTCGTGTCTCTTTAATTTCATTTACCGAACCGAACATTATGAACCGATTAAACAGCCTTAAAATAAGATAAAAGATATTACCCGTCACCCCTAAGAAGTAGGCAGTAGTAAAGGTAAGGTATATACAATCATTCGAGAATTATTGAACAAAACTTAGTACCGATGCGATTGTTGCAGTTGAAGTGTTGGCAATAAGTCATCAACATACTTTATACCTAATATTTACATGTGGTATATTGTAACATATTTACTTCTTACTAACCTTGTAAATATCTCAGTTTTGACTCCTTATATTTACTCGTAATATGTACATCTTTTGGCCTTGTAAATACCTTTGTTTATTGACTGTTTTTGAGGATGGGTCCCTTACGATTGATGTCGCTCCTCTTTTTCCTTTCTTTTTCAGATATTTTTGTTTTTATTATTCTTATAATTTACTAAAAAACACTAAAATTTACAATATTTGACATCTTCAATGACACTAATGAAAGTTTGAAGATGTCAAATATTATTTCTTTTTTCTGGAAACGAGGAGGTTTAGTTGACGTCAAAATTCTAATCGACCAATCAGATTTCTTTATTTGAAATTGTTAATTCCGGAACAGGTCGAGCCGGTATAAAAGGGGGACGATCCAGCCATCTGGGCATTCTGAAAATCTTGGCATAAGTCGACGGAGAAAACAACAACAAGAAGAAGTAACGGAGGAACTGCTGCCTGCTAACTACTATCTGGTGCTTGCTGTCTGGTGCCAGCTACCTGATGCCTGCTGCCTGGTGTCCGCTCCTCGGTGATGGACCCGAGGACCCTAAACCGGCGGTAGTTGCCCCGCCGGTGTACTTCCCTGTCCGCCTTCCCAGCGGCCCACTTCTCCTGCTGCTACTGGCTGCTGAGGGAAGGCGCCAAAGGGTCCTCCTGCACCTACGCCACTGAGGCCCGTAGCAGCGGTCCTCCGTGCTGCGCTCCGTGCTCCGTCGACCAACTTCGAACCACCGACGTATCCCACGCCCATTTATTCCTTTTTTTTTATCCCTAGCCGGCAGAAACTTTATAGTGTATAGTGTAAAGTGCACAGACATTTATTAAGACTTTTATTTTAACTTTAAATATAGTATACCTTTGTTTAGATTTTTATTTTAAACTCATATCAACAGGATTCCCTACCAACAGCCAAACTTAAGAAAGTTTGACTGTTTGTTTGTTCATTTTTCTGTTAACATAGTGGTGGGTGGTAGCTAAGCCACCCCCACTACGTTACAATATACAGATTTATTTTATATAGCGGTGGTAGTGTACGGTAGGTAGGACTAAAAATTAATCTACTTTTAAATTCATGTATAATAAATTATGAAACTTATGTTCGTAAATAAATAAAACATTTGTTAAAAATGTAAATAAGTGCTGCGATTCAAATGTACATTTTTATAGAAATATGTAACTTCATAAAATTTAACTAAATATTTGCACACCACAATGTGGTAGAATATGTTGTATTCTTAAATATCTTTATAACAACTTTTTAACACACATATTCCGCAAATAAAAAATTTTCATTTTATTTCATATAAGGTATTTTCAAATAAGTGCACGAAATTGAGGCTGAATAGAATATCTAGCATAACTAACTGAAACAGTAAAAAAAATTAAAAATATCAGGCTCATACTAAACAAAATAGCCCCTTTAAGGCCCCATACTCAGTCAGCCAGAAGAGCCAATCACCGCACTCCCTCGTTCCATGATTACTATGAAATATTGCGCTCTAAAGTAAACGTCTTAAGCGACAAATCACTATTTTTGACACTATAAAAGTAATTTGAAAAAGGTATAAAAACTGAAACACATATCTTTTAGGTATAGTACTTATTATCTATGTTTATGTTAAATCTGGTGTCGATATTTTCACAATTGAAGTAGACAGTTGGGTTTTGCTTTCAAAAAAGGGTTAACTTTTTGATTTTTTTCTATCGAGCAAATTGAAATGAATCGTATTTTGGAAACAATAGTCTTATAAAGCATATTCATGTTAATTTTGTGTATTTTTGTCACCAAGATCCATGATTGCTTTGTATGAAAAAAACAGTAAACTGCTGACGTATTTTAGCGTATATGGCCCCTTAATGGTCACACAGGATTTAATGACTAATGTGTTGCTAACCTCGAGGTTTTTACAACTTCGCGGGCTTTTTGGACCGAGCAGAGTGTTCAGCCCGAGACATTTTTACTTCTTGTTCCCTACAACGTCAGCAACAAGGGCTGACTCCCGGGAGACCGTACCTCGACTTGGTACCTACCTTGGTACCTTCTAGTTACTAGGTGGACTTCGTGGAGAAATAGTGGCAGCTCGTCGCTCGGCATTTGGCGCCGGGTGCAGGAGAGATCTTCGTCGCTGAAACCGGCGTCGACGGTGTAGTGTAGTGTCCTGTGAGTTAGTGTTGTTTGAATTAAGAGGGATTGGCTTGCGTTTGACGCGGTTATTGGATCCGGCAAACAGCTGGAAGTGCTAACTTTTCAGCGACACAAACGATGTTTTAAATTGTCCTTTTTTTATTTAGGATTTTTGTATTACATTTTAAGTGTTTAGGTATCTATTCCATGTCTAGCTGAAATATTGTTCGACTTATTCGATACTTAACTTATTCGAGAAAACCTTGTATATTTTCCACTTCAATAACGCGGCTCGCCAATCAACTTCATTGAATAGTAATAAACCAGTGACGTCAGCTCACATTTAATCTATCATTAAGTCGACATTTTGTTCCCCGTTGTTGGTTCGGGTATTTTTTTTATATTATAGGAAGGAAAAACAAGCAGACGGATTTCCTTATGGTAAGAAATTCACGCCGCCTAGAGACACCAAAGATGGTAATGGTGCGTTGCCAACCTGAGGTCAGGATGTTAGGCCTCGAGCAAAAGTAAGTTTACCGGCTACCTTACCCTCCGAACCGGAACACGTCATGACGTTATGGCGGCAGGAATAAAATAAAGGGTATGCTAAGTAGAACAGGCCATTTGTCAGCCTACCAATCAGTTTGTACGAGGCAAACACTATAATGAAATTTCAGGTTTTCACTAACAAGACCACTGGTGGTCCAATGCTGTACAGTAACTTACCCAGGTAGGGATCCACCGCCTTACCTCTTCCTGCCATAATGACTTCTACTACTTGCACAATAGACCTAACATTCCGGCCATAAGTCAGCGACGCACATATCACATCTACGGTGTCTATAGGCCACGGTTAGGTCATACCAGAGGAGAACCGTATACTTATACGATGATCTCTCACATAAAAAAATGTATAGATAAAGTTGACTTAATGAATGATTAAAAGGTAATTAACGTCTCTAAATGCGGTCTTTGGATATGGCGTTTCTATTTCACATAGTCAATGGAAGAACAGATAGTCCTGAGCTTTTGTCAAGTATTAGATGGAATTGCATTCAACACTGAACGGTAAAAAGTAGTTTGGACGCGCATACTACGTGCGTATAATGATTGGTTTAAAGACGTTGACCTGTTTAATTTACAAAAGTAGACCCGAGGTTTGGCGCCATCGAGAGAAAAGATGGTCGAAGTTTTTTCATAATTATTGAATTTAGTGTTGATGTTGAGTGAAATTAGTCAATTTTGATGGCATTTTGTATAATTTTGTTCAGTCATAGTGCACAAATGAAATAATCATGAAGAAATTAGCGTATCGTGTATTTCGTCGTTGCCGCCAAATCTACTTACATGAGCTTGTGTAATGGCCGCCGCTTTACCCAAGAGCCTGACATGACTTACCTACTGATGACTTGTGACTACTGACTGGTGACTTACTTATAATTGATATAAAAGTTGATGCAAATTTCTCCTTGACGAATGGCAAAATACTAATGTGAAGGCCAAAACTTAAAGAAATAAAAGTAGACCTGTTTACTAACTAAATACTAACGTGAAGGCCAAAACTTAAAGAAAGAAAAGTAGACCTGTTTAATTTAAAACTACATTATTCTTAAAGGTAGTTTAAGAATAGTGTAGTTTTATCTAGTGCTATAGATTAACGTTTCAATGCCAAGTAATTGTATGCATAATACAAATCTTTATGAAGATCTAACTTTGTACGCGTATTTAACATTAATTAATATCAGCTATTTCTTTTATCTTTTTTCATTTCCATTTTAAATATACCTAGTCTTGCCATAAATATTGTAATAAAGAAAAAAAATATTTTT
>NJDD01003304.1:19954-52758 GCA_002245505.1 Calephelis nemesis | reverse complement strand
ATTCCATATGACACCACCGGTGGTGTCGTTTTGGTGGTGTCAAGTGGAAGGAAGGTTATACCATGACATATATATTTATACATCTAGATATTAAATATTTTGTTCTTGAACGCGATGTGGCATGGCGCTACTGTTTCATTTTCGTTGACAGCTGCATTAACTGCTTACTCTATTCCTATATATTAATATACTTTGTGATAAAAAAGTAACTGTCATGTATGATGAGTAATAGCAAAAATATTTGTTCCCCAGATGGCAGTCTGTACGTAGTACTCTAATTGGTCTGTGGTCGGGGCCTAACATCCTGGCCTCAGATAGGCAACGCACCATTACCACTTCTGGTGTCTATAGACGGCGTGAATTTCTTGCTATCAGAAAAATCGTCTCTGTTTGCCTTCCAATATCCGTAAAAAACATGCAGCTTACTTTTCCTCAATTTTAACCGACTTCTAAAAAGAAATATGCCTTTTTTTAGTAACATGTTTTTCATTTTAACTTTTAGTATCATATTTTATTTTTCTTGACGGGACAGCGTCGTGTTGTTTGAAGGGTAGCCGGTAGACCTGCACACTTAGTCTAACACCCTGGTCACATGATAGCGATGCACCTACAACATTTATGATGTCTATAGACTCTATATCGACAGTAAAAAGGATATAAGGTATAAGCGCCAAAAACCAAATTGTTCAGGAAAACAGTTTTAAATTTGAAATGAGAGAAAAATATACATAACATTTGTATTTATTGTCATCTGACGAAAATGGAAAGAGCAGTAGAAAGATAAAAAATTAAAGCATCAATTGACATTATGTTTTGTTTGATTTGACACGATTTGGCATTGTTTTATGTCGCTTAGAACGTAATTGGGCACACGCAACAAAATTGTTAAATAACTGAAATGGGTAAAGAAGACTAAAGTACATTTGATATCCCAGTATTAAGAGGTAGTATAGAATAAGCCACATTACTGTAAAATAATTTAAAAGAGTAAAGATGGATTTGTAACAATTTGCGTCATAATGCATAAAGGTAAAAGAGTATAAGAAACAGTGCGTAGTTAAAATAGAGAGAGGTTATTACACATAAGCGACAACCTAAGCTACTTGAAAAGAAAGGTAATGTGGTATTTCCACGTAACCAGATTTCTCTATCAAGTGGAATAGAAAAAAAACCTGCATATGTTATTATCTGAGCAAATAGAAACGTGGACTAAACATTACATGTTACACAATAATTTAATCACAAACAACTTAATTATGCATCATAATAAAAGTTAATCTATGCTAATATTATAAAGCAGAAGAGTTTGTTTGTTTGAATGCGCTAATCTCAGGAACTACTGGTCCGATTTGAAAAAATATTTTAGTGTTAGATAGTCAATTTAATGAGGAAGGCTATAGAAGGCTATATTCTACACAGACGAAGTCGCGAGTGGAAACTCGTCAACTATAAACACCCAAAGAATATGACGTATACTCAACATCGTTTGTTGGTGCATACACATTGAGTTAGAATCCTAAGATTAAGACAATAAAAGATAAAAGCCAATTCATGAATAATTATCAAAGTAAAGTAATACGGAATAAGCGGCAGAGACATATTAAAATAATATGTGATAGTAGGATTTAACGACACTTCATCGTGAAATTTTGTTTTAATAATTATGTATTTATAAGAGACAACCATATTGCAAATTTGTGAAAAGTAGTAAGGTATAACCGACGTTTATTATTTTTGACGACGAAGGTAAAAGGGTATTAGCTCCAGCGTTCAAAATAGTCGTTTGGTGGTAGAGAGCCGTAAGCACCTGGAATCTTTGAGCAAGTTAGAAGTAAAACTACTGTAGTGACTATATGCCAAAAAGATGCGATTTTTAAATGGGTACAAGCACCTTAGTGTTAAAATAAGTGTAAAGTTTGGTCGGTTACACAATGTGACAGTTCGAAAACGCAATTTTTTGCCTGGGCATAAGTGACAAAAAAGTCGTCGTACAGCCATGGAAGTAAGCGCATTTAAAAGAGCGTATTTTTTTGAGTAGGATGACATTCATAGCTCATTTTCGACCAAAATGTCGCTTATGCCTTATTACCTTTTTACCGTCGATATTATGTATGTCTATAGACTCAGGGGAGCTGACTGCTTGTTATCTGGCATTTGCTATTTAAGATGCAATATGAACTTAAACGTGGGATAAGCCTATTGCATACATTTACTCTCTTCCTTAACCTATAATTCGAAAACACGACAATAGAGAGCGCTGACATTTTACTAACAAGAAAAGGTATAGAGTTTATACCATTCCAGGCAAGACATCGCCAACTTATCTAACTGACAAAGCTAGTTGAAAACCTAATCACAAAATACTGCACTATCGCGCAATGAGATCGTCACATCTCTACTCCAAAAGCCATACAAGCGTATATCCACTCAGTTCAAACGAAATAATTTAATTAACTGAAAACAAGATTTTTTCATATAGGACTGACATGTCCACTGTAGACGAAAGTCCCAAAAAAAAGATTCAGTAATTTCGAGGTCTGTATACAGGGTGTCCCAAAAGGTAGTATAAAGCGGAATTTTTAAGATTGGGGTATCCGAATCACCATTTTGTATGTTCTGCGATTTTGCACAGTTTTCGAGTTATTTTAATATTTTCCACCTAAATATAAATTAAAAATTTGTTAAAAAAGAAATAGATGTTTTTTAGGATTTTTTGTATCTGAACAGCCATGAGTTAAACCTTTCCGCTCACAAGATTCAGCTTCTTATCTTATCTTAGTGTACAGTAAAAATGTTACATTCTGAGAACTATGACTTAAACTTCCAACTTGGAATTAAATATCTAAACAGGCGACTTTAGGGTTTTTAAGTAGGGCTCAAAACTTTTTCAGAGTCTTAACTTTCATAGCTAAAAAAATAGTACTTAATGGGGCAAAATTTTGCTAAATTTTGCCTTCAAATACATCAAGGTAAAAAATTCCTAAAATTACCAATTTGAATAAAATATTTTTTTCAATCAAATCATTTCCATCAAAGTTAAGAAGCTGAATCTTTTTTGAGCGGAAAAGTACAACTCAAGGCTATTCAGATACAAAAACAAAAACCTAAAAAACGTCTACTTTGTTTTAAAAAAAATTTAAAGTTTTTCAGATGGAAAATACTCAAAAAATACATATAAAAATTTATAGCTCGAAAACTGTGCAAAATCGCGGAACATACCTAGGGGTGAATTAGATACCCCAAGGGGTGCCTATCTCTGGAATTTCGCTTGACGCTACTATTCGGGACAGCCCTGTATAATTAACATTATTTAACATGAAAATTGATGAGATGATTTTCCGGCGAGCCATGTTTACATATCATTGACATTCAATTAATTTACTTCGGTGATTAATAGCTATCATGTTCGGGAAGCATCCATTGTGTTATATTTCATCGCATACAGGAAATATTATTAAGTTATTAATATGGTCTGTAGGGTTACTCTTGAAAGTCGATTCATGCAATATTGAAAATTGGAATCGAGTATGTCACTTTAGGTACTCTTGAAAACAATACTGGTGAATTATTAACATTTAAATAACAGTAGCCTATGTAGCCTCTTAATAATCCGGTAGTACTGTGTTCAAAAGTACCTAAAATAAAAAACACGATTCCAATTTCCAAATCACATGATAACGAGATTTAAGAGTAAACCTACTGATTACTAATTCAGATTTTAAATGTTGTATTTAAAAGATTTATATCATCATTTTTATAGTTCGGTTGCGGTACTGTGATTTTAAATATTGTGTTTTCAAAAGTTATTTTTTTAAATAGCATTGTATGTAGAGTGTTTGCTTTTTGCATTTTTTCCTGTTTAAAAAAAAGAATATCCCTAATAGCAGTTCCAGACGGTTATAAATATTGATTAGCATCCGTATGGGCCGTAGATTTCATACAAACTTAATAATAATAAGAAGATAGAAACAAAGTTTCCTCCAAGGTTACCTTTGTTGGAAAGCGTATATACAACCGTCTATAACGTCTTAATAGAGTCTGTAGGGTTACTCTTGGATATCGATTTCATGCAAATTTGAAATTAGAATCGGATACGTCACTTAAGGTATTCTTGAACTTGAACACAGTAATGGCGGATTATTAACTTTTCGCTCCGACAAAATTCAATGAATCTGATAAAGTAATTTAGTATTTGTTGACTAAACTTTAATAATACGCTAGTATTGTATTTAAGAGTACTTGAAGGGAATTCTATTCTAATTTCCCATTTTGCATTAATCGAGATTGCTTATTCTTTCTCAAAACTTTTGATTGAAAAACAGTGGTACCGTATAACCATTTTATGAGCCTGAGCCTTTCCCATAAGTTGCTAATTGTTTGCTATTAAAATATTGTTAAAATAACTAAAATACCTACTTTAAATTTTAGCACTCTGTTCAGAAAAACGAAATTATTCCACTATTTAAAAAACGTTACTCCACTAACGGTTTCTTAAAGGTGAAATTGGGAGCACCAAGAATAAAATTCTCACAACCACGTTTTTTGTTAATAGTATCGCTCTTTTCTAGGCAAAAATTCTTACTCAGAAACACTACACGCCTTACAAGCAACGCCGTTAACAGAAAAGATAAGGTGGTGACACTGTATCTATATGTTTGTATCAAAGTAGCTTTTAAAAATATAAAAGTGATAGCTCCAGTTAGAGAAATCATATTAAAATGACTTTGTGTTAAAAAAAAACAAGCAGAGCATTACATAAATAAAAGAATAAGGACAAGTTACCCAAATTGAATCTAACCCCAAAGTAAACAAATTACATGCTTGTGTTATGGGTGTTAGTCAACGATACTAATAATTTCTAATACTCAAATAGATACCAGAATAAATTTAATAAGCACCCAGACCCCGAAATGCAGACATCTAAATGTTTATCACACAAATGCTTGCCCACGTCAGGAATCGAATCTGAGCCTCGCGGTAATTAAGTTAAGCGTGTACGCTAAGCCCCTCGATTATTGTGAAAATATGTATATAATAGGTATCAACACAATAAACCTGTTAAATTTGTGTTGCCAATTTAAGGCTGGTTAAGCCTTTCGCAATTTACCGACTAATGCCCTAAAAATGCAATGCAGCACATGTCAATAACGAGCACTGACGTTATGAAGAAAGGAAAAAGCAGGACAAACGATATGGGCAGCGTAGCAAAAACCTGCCTTCATAAGACACCTAAGTAAATAGTATCTTAACTGCACTAGTCACATCATTCAGCCATACAAATCATGAGTTAATACACCGGGCAACAGAGTTGTTACATCCCAACGCATCAAGACAGTAAAAATATAGTCACAAATAAAAACCATACGTAAAAAGATATTTATTTAAATAAATACAAAACCATTTTATAAATTCTTATTAAACAGTCTTTAAAGTATAACATCCAGACCCTTTGACTAAATGAATAAATTTCTAAAAAACATTAAAAACTGAAAGAAATGTTTCCATACATTTACACATCTACGTCTATGAAAAAAATACTTTAAAGTAAATAGAAGTACTTAAATGAAAGTTCCGTTTTTAAAATTTTCTAGAAATTTATCGCAAGCATGAGAAAAATGCACAAATTGAAATATTTTCTATCCGGATCCGGATGAGGCGCTCTGGACGGTCTCCTTCAACCGGTTGTTCTCAGCAACCAAAGCCTGTACCCTCTGCTCGTATTTCTCTCTTAACTCCTGTCCAGCAAATTATTTTACAAATATTAGAATTTCCAAAGTAATACAATATTTTTAATAGCTCAAATAAAAAAATAGTAATCCTATTAATATTATAAATGCGAAAGTTTTTATGTTTGTTTGTTACTCCTTCACGCAAAGGGAACGTAATCTTGATCTTGCAAGATCAAGATTCCACCGAGATCTTGAGTGATTTTCCAAGATTCAGTCTTTAAAGCCATCAATCTTGAATTCAAAATCCTGTCCGCGATCTTGACAAAACAGTCCAGGATGTAACAAGATTTCGAGTTTTTCAGATTGAGCGAGAAGAAAAAGGGCAAAACCTAAAATTCGCTTTTAACAGCGTTTTGACTTTCGTCCTTACTAATGTGGTGGCAGAATGGGCCTTTCAGCCGCTCTTATATACGGTGCCAACAGGTGATGACACTTGCGTACTGTGTTTTTTGAGAAGTCATTTTCAAAAGGTTTAAACTTTTTGTTCTTCATTAAAATAAGAAAATTAAAGGTTATAATTTGTGATCTCGTCGCATTATTGCATTTATTTCTTTTAAGTCACTAAAATGTAAATTTTTTCTCTTTTCTTAAATTTCTCATTTTTTAAAGGTTGACTGTCGTGTTCATACGATGTTGCCATTGCATTATTGCATTTATTTCATTTAAGTCACTCAATGTACTTAATCATATTACATAACATTAAAATAGTGGTTATTATCAATTTGCAGTATTTGATAGAAAAAAAAACGCATTTTTTAAATTACTCTACTCAATCTCGAAAATCCCAAAAATCTTGATTCGCGACCAAGATCACGACCCGAATCTCAACAAGATCTCGAACTTCAGAAAAAAGACGCTAAGATCTTGAATAGTCAATCTTGGTCCAAGATTGCATTCCCTATTCAGTATTCACGCAAAACCTGATAAACCGATTTTCATAAAATTCAGTACACACATAGAGGGTAACTTGAATTAACACATAGAATATATTTTATCCCGAAAAAATGTTACTGTGTAAACTCAAACACAGTAAAACTGCAAAAACCGACTTCAACAAGGTATTGCATAAGTATCACGTCGCGGTTTGATAAATATTCATTTCCGGAAGTCAACAAATGGTTCCGAGATGGTCCCATCATCAATGATGGAATCGTCAACATAGATTAAAAAAATGCATCAGAAAACCTCAAAAACCACCACTCGGATCATGAGAAAATTAATATGAGACCGCCTTGGAATCACGGCCTATCTTTCTAAAAACATCAAAATCGGTTTGTTGTTGGTCGAGTAATCGCGTAACAAACTTTTATAGACTCTTAAAAAAAGCAGTTAAGTAATTTAGGCACAGTAAAATGGCAAAGAACTGACTTTGATTTCAAAACTATGTTTTCTAAATACAAAAAAATGCAGTAACTTCGATTTCTCTAAGATTCTGTCATCAGGTAGGATAGTTTTTATCCCGAAAAATTGTTCCTCTGGAAGTTGGAACCATTAATCACTAATACACAACATTACATTATTTTAATTTGTATATTTTTATTGTTTCGCATTTTTATAAAATCACTAGCTATCCCGGCGAACTTCGTACCGCCCGTTCAGTTTGTATGGGAAAAATTAAAATGTTAATTAAGTAACCACGTTTCCAAACAAACGATGCTTTTTCAATATAGTCTATGACTGTGAATGACGTTGACATCCGTTACGCGCGTTTTTTTTAAAGATACAAAATTAAACGTATATTTTTCAATATTTCTGAGAGATTTGCTTAATATTTTTTTCCGTAAGAACCTTCTCCTAATAATAACAAATACAACAAAAAAAGAATTAGTGAAATCGGTCCAGCCATTCACGCGTAATGCAGTGACCAAGGAAAACGGGTTTCATTTAATATATAGATTAGAGCAATAGCTAAACCGATCTTGATAACTATCAATATCTAATAAACGTACCTTGAATATGGCGAGTTGCGTCTCATACTCCTTTCGAAGGTCGTCGTTGATATTAGTACTGGTCTGGGCCCGTTTCAGTACCAGGTCGTACCTCTCTTTCTCCGCCTTGAACCTCGCCTCCATTACTTGTAACCGCTCCTGCAAGTTTTATAAACTTTTAAAATGACATTTTGCATCTTAGGTGGGATTTAAATCATCACCTTCGATATAGTATAATCAGCTCAGCTACCACGTTGCAAATACAGATGCGATTACGATATTTCCAGTGGACTGGTATACATATACAATAGAATATAATATCGCCTCTGTCGTCTAGCGGACCAGCGTCGGACTTGACTTCTAAAGGTCCCGGGTTCGATTCCCGAATTGGTCAATGTGGCGGTTCTCCAGCTATCAGCAAAATGGATGATAATTGAAAACTCTTCTGGATACGACAATGTTTAATGCAGTTCACTTTAGGACTGAATACAATAATTAATTTCTTATACTATACGTTACGAATGACATCATGTTGTGAAATATTGAACTCATAAAAGTACATTGACACTAATATTATGTGCATGTGTCACAGTCAACAAAAAAAAGAAAACGTGTATTTATAATTTCCTTATAAAAATAACGTTTACAGGGATTGGATAAGTGCCGGTTGGCGATAGGCTTGCCACCTATCACACTGTGGGACTTGTCTTCGGCTAGACGTGGTGGTGTTGTGCCTCTGCCTGCCTCTTCGAGGATACGGTCGTGAAAACACCTAGAAAATATTATAATAGGAATATAGATAACTATATTCATAAAAACCTACTTAAAAAAAAGGAGGTGGTTCTGAATTTGAATTTACTTTGAAGAAAACATTTTGAAGAAGCCTGCATATAAACTTAATTTATTAAATCCTCTATTTCCAAATTATTTTATTAAACTTAATTTAGGTATCTTATAAATTGGGAAATCGTTGTAGCCGAATAAAACAAACCCAAACAAATGCTTCTAGCTTAAAACAGATATCTAAAATCCCTAGACCAAAGAGATCTAAATCTCTAGCAACTGTAACAAATGATCATTGAGGCTAATCACTAGATTAGACCAGTCCCAAGTTTTATTGCTACTATCGAGTAGATACCTATATCAGCAACTGTCACTGTAACTATCGACAGTTTTAAATCGAATCGTATTCGTAAAAATCTCTATTAAAATGAGCATCTATCTCTTGAGAATTTCGAAATCTGATCGTATTTGAACTGTTTAAAATCATTATTAATATCAGCATCTATCACTATCGAGAATTTCTAAAGTTGATCGTATTTGTAATGTTTAAAATTTCTATTAATATCAGCATCTATCCACTATTGAGAATTTCGAAATCTGATCGTATTTGTACCTAATGTTTAAAATTTTATTATTATCAGCATCTGTCAATACTGAGAATTTTGAAATCTGTGAATGTGTGTGCGATCAGCCTGTACGAGATTAGAATGGCCCTCCGTCAGCTTAAAAACAATAAGGCGCCGGGTGAAGACGGAATCACCACCGAGCTTCTGAAAGCGGGTGGAACACCAGTACTTAGAGTCCTTCAGAAGCTCTTCAATTCCGTATTGCTCAGAGGTACTACGCCAGAAGCATGGAACAGAAGTGTGGTGGTACTTTTCTTTAAAAAGGGCGATAAGACCCTTCTGAAGAATTACAGGCCCATCTCGCTTCTGAGCCATGTTTATAAGCTGTTTTCGAGGGTCATCACGAATCGTCTCGAGCGCAGGTTTGATGACTTCCAGCCACCCGAACAAGCCGGATTCCGAAAAGGCTACAGTACCATAGACCACATACATACGCTGCGGCAAATTATACAGAAGACCGAGGAGTACAATTTGCCATTATGCTTGGCGTTTGTGGACTATGAGAAAGCCTTTGATTCGATCGAGACCTGGGCAGTGCTACAGTCTCTCTAGCGGTGCCACATTGACTATCGCTATGTCGAAGTGTTGAAGTGTTTGTACAACAAAGCCACTATGTCCGTCCGAGTACAAGATCAGAGCACAGAGGCGATTCCATTGCAGAGAGGTGTAAGACAGAGAGACGTAATATCTCCTAAGCTCTTCACCAACGCATTGGAGGACGCTTTTAAGCTTCTGGAGTGGAAAGGAATGGGCATCAACATCAACGGCGAGTACATCACTCAGCTTCGATTTGCCGATGATAGTCATAATGGCGGAATCGCTGGAAGACCTTAGTATAATGCTCGAAGACCTCAATCGTGTTTCCCGACAGGTGGGCCTTAAGATGAACATGGACAAGACGAAAATCATGCGGAATGTCCATGTAGCGCCCACCCCAGTGTCAGTTGGGAACGCGATCCTAGAAATTGTCGACGAATATGTATACCTAGGACAAACGGTCCAGTTAGGTACGTCCAACTTCGAGAAAGAGGTGAATCGACGAATCCAACTCGGTTGGGCAGCGTTCGGGAAATTGCGTAGCGTCTTTTCGTCCGAAATACCTCAATGTCTCAAAACAAAAGCCTTTAACCAGTGTGTGTTACCAGTGATGACCTATGGCACCGAGACGTGGTCTCTTACTGTGGGCCTGATAAACAAGCTCAAGGTTGCACAGCGAGCTATGGAGCGGGCTATGCTCGGGGTTTCCCTGCGAGATCGATTCAGAAATGAGGAGATCCGCAGACGAACTAAAGTCACCGACATAGCCAGCCGGGTTAGCAAGCTGAAGTGGCAGTGGGCGGGGCACATAGCGCGGAGAACTGATGGCCGTTGGGGCAGAAAAGTTCTCGAGTGGAGACCACGTACCGGCAAACGAAGCATAGGACGGCCACACACGAGATGGACAGACGACCTTATGAGGGTCGCGGGTTCTCGCTGGATGCAGGCCGCTTCCATCCGGTCGACGTGGAAGTCAACGGGGGAGGCCTATGTTCAGCAGTGGACGTCCAATGGCTGAAATGATGATGATGATGATGATGATGAATGTGTGTGTATGTATTTATATCTGCACTATCACTACTAGAAGTTGGAAATCGAATCCTTTTTTATCGAATCCTATTTTTATTTTTTTAGCACTTGCCCTGTGCGTGGGATAAATTTATATAAATTTTAAAGAAAGAAAAAATTTCGCCCCAGACAGGATTTGAACCTGTAACAGTTACAGTTACAGTTACAGGATTTGAACCTGTAACAGTTACAGTTACAGTTACAGGTTCAAATCCTGTCTGGGGCGAAATTTTTTCTTTCTTTAAAATTTATATAAATTTATCCCACGCACAGGGCAAGTGCTAAAAAAATAAAAATAGGATTCGATAAAAAAGGATTCGATTTCCAACTTCTAGTAGTGCTAGTGCAGATATAAATACATACACACACATTCATCATCATCATCATCATCATCATCATCATCATCATCACTGTAACTGTAACTGTTACAGGTTCAAATCCTGTCTGGGGCGAAATTTTTTCTTTCTTTAAAATTTATATAAATTTATCCCACGCACAGGGCAAGTGCTAAAAAAATAAAAAAATAAAAATACGATGCAAGAAACGAAAGTTATGGCCATTCTAAAAATGTGAATTTCATCTGTGATGAACTCATTTGGTGGGTACTCAGAATTGTGTATCTATTGGACATAACTACCCGCGTTAACGGGTTAGAAAGGAGTTAAAAATTTCGCCACGGGACTTGAATCTTCAGTAGCTCAATTGGTTAGAGCATTCGTCGGCTTGAGACGAAAGGTTACAGGTTCAAATCCTGTCTGGGGCGAATTTTTTCTTTCTTTAAAATTTATATAAATTTATCGAATCCTATTAATATCAGCATCTGTCACTATCGCGAACATTGAAATTGAAATGCTCATACATATACCGTCAGATTAAATGCTTATCCCATACTTATGCTGTTAATCTATTAATTAATTATACTTTTTTGTAAAGCAAAATGTTTATATATTAATTTAGGAATTCAAAAAAGCCGCAGCTGCACTGTGAGCCACAAGCTTCTCCCCTACCAAATGAAGCACCTACCCCTACGCAAAGCTAAAAATCTTAATCCAAAATCATTGCACTGCACTAACGTCCACATATTTACACCCTAGTAGTAGTTGTAGATGGCTAATCTAGCTTTCAAATCGAAACACGATCAATTTGGAAACTACATTAACCGGTAAACTTTCTAAATAATATCCCAACATTTAAAACTTCTATTTATTGGGTTTCATATAACGTGATTTCTTTGATCTATTTACTCTTCAAGTACCTACACAAAATTATAATTATCAATATTATAGACAGATCTAATTTACATAAGATATTTTACAGGAAAATCTGTAAGAAAAACAGATGTTGTAGAAAGTTTGTTACAATGCGGGTTTGTTATACATAAACCATTTTCAATCCATAGAACAAAATAATTGATATATCATTTACAAAAAATCATTTACAAACATTTTAAAAAAAATTACGAATTAAACTGCATCAAACGCAGTGTATATGCGTAGTTTCTAAAACCATAACAGTTTACTCACAAAAAATGTCTTCATGCCCATATCCCTGGAGAGACCGGCAAAGGCACAACCAGGGCACTTACAAGTAGCCAGAGGTAATAAGGATAGATGGGAAGCTAATCGCCAACCGGTCAAACATTAATTCCCGGGCAACGTTAATTTTATTAGAAAAAAGAAAATATACATATTTTTCTTTTTTTTTTGTTGCCCGACGCGAGAATAGAACCCGGGACCTCAAGAATTCAAATCGGTCGTCGTACCGCTAAACCAAAGAGGCGATAGTTTACTTACAATTACAAAAAAAAACATAACTAAAATTTAAAAGTGACTAGATTCAAACCTACTTCTGTATTTTGTAGTCGCTACGGATAACATTAGATTGCGGATTGAGTCAAACAATAGTATTGTTCTTGATAGATCCTCAGAGCATCGAAACATATACTTCCAAAATTATCTATTTTTGCAGTATTATGTATGGGTCCCCAAAGTTACTTTAGACTAAATGAAAATTATACCAATTTGGCAAGTTATTAATATTTTTCCTTAAAATAGTATCTTCACGCCCATATCCCGAAAAGGTAGCCAGAGGCACAACCAGGGCACTCAAGACTGGCCGAAGACACTAAGTCCCACAATGTGATAGGTGGCAAGCTTATCGCCATCGGAGCACATATCCAATCTAGAGCAACATTTTTTTTATAAAAAAATTCGAAATTTTCGTTTTGTTGCCCGACCCGGGATTCGAACCCGGGACATCATGCAGTCAATACCAACATCTGAACCGCTAGACCACAGAGGCGATAAAAAATTCCGTAAAATAATTCAATATATTATTCTATTCTCGAAGGTCACCTTTTAAGCCCGAATAGAATAATGTGTGGAATCAGTACTAAAACAGGTAGTAATAAATCAATGTAAAAACAATTTTCATTCACACAATTTAAATAAAGAAACACTTGTATTGTATTCCGTATCTCATCATTTATAAATAATAGCCTACCGGTTTCGCATAAGGGCAAAAACTTAAACTACTCACTAATACTCACTAGGTACTCATAAAAATTTGGAAGTTTTACCAAGCACCGACGGTGGAAAATATCAAATATAACAATTTTTCATATAAAGTAAGGATATAACTACCCGAATTCGAAAGATTCCATGCTAGGGTTTCAGAGCAATGCCTTTAGTCATATCAATCGAAGTATCTAGGACGACTTTAATAACCCGTACCTACCTTACGACCGGGTAAAAGAGCGACCTGGATCAGTAACAATAGGAACCCTACTTAAGATATCGACGCGTAGATGTAGGTAATGCTGCTGTTGTTTATGTGAATAAAAGTTTTCTGATTCTGATTTTCAAGTTGCTTGCTTGATTTCCATTAAAGAAACAAGATTTACAGCCACTTATATACACCAATAATATTTCTAGTCAGTGCTAGGATGGTTATTGTAACTATGACAATAAAGGCCCAAAAACATTTGAGGCGCCGCTAATTAGTTTTTAAATTGACCGCCTCGTTGGTCTAGTGGCTAGCTTACACGCCTAATTGCACTGACGCGAGGCTCAGGTGCAATTCCCGAAGGAGCAGGCATTTGTGTGACGAACATATAGATGTCTGTATTTCCGAGCTTAGGTGTTTATTAAACTAATTTTGGTATCAATTAAAGTATTTCTATGCAGTGGAATCGACTAAGACCCATAACACAAGCATATAATTTGCTTACTTTGGGGTTAAATTCAGTTTGTGTAACTTGCCCAGGAATATTTATTTATTTAATCATACAAGGGTATAGTGTAACGACATACATCAGTAATTTTTCGTGCGAGATTTGTGTGAATTTGCTATGGGCCAAATTGCGTTTTGATTTTCTCGAAACGGTATTTCGTAACAAGAATCAGATTTTCTAGAATGTCTAGTATTAGCCCCGCTATCCTAATACGAATAATTCTTAATGTTCTCTTGTGTTTAAACCTATTTTTATTCAAAACTTTTTCTATTTGACTAAACTTTTTTTTTTCGAGGAGATAGTGAACAAGCACACACCCTAACCTCCAGAACATTACATTACGGCGGCAGGAATAGATAAGGTGGTGGATCCCTACACGGAAAAGTTGCGGTAAGGTAACTGCATAAATATCCCCAAATTTGGGGAGAAATCTTGCGTTGTTAACCCAATGTAACCTATTATTTTTCTTGTTACATCGCAACAGTAACAAATTCCGATTATTTAGTTTTACTATAAACAAAGACGAATCATAAATAATAATTAATATTTTTTACTCTTTGGCTATTACTTTTACGTAGGTACTTTAATGTACCACCAGTGGACTTGTTGCTATTGTCCTTTGAGGTGATCTTGAGAGCTGCCTGTCAGGAAGGCAGATTATCTATTTTATACAGAAGACCCGGACCAACACATGAAAAAAACCACCAACACCTTCATGTATGGCAATGGAAACTTCCAGCAAAGACTTTCTTTTGCGTCATTCACTCATATCTTTACACTCAAATTGGCAAATTTACTTAAGCCTTCCCTTTATGCTGTTTATAACTCAATTAAATATCCTATATATCGAAATCAAGCCTCTCAAAAATTAGAGTTACGGGCAGCCTAGCTACTACGAAAAGACAGACTGCCTATTCTACAAAAGAAGACCCGGACCAACACGGGTAAAAATGCACCATTACCTCCATGTCAGGCAAAGGAACGTCAGAGCAAAGGCGTTTTTCGCTGTCAATCAGGCAAATCGTAACTCTAAAAGTGATAAATTTACAAAAGCCTTCCGTTTATGCTCTCTATAACGAAAGTAAAATATCGTATATATCGAAATCAATACTTGAAAAGTTAGAGTTACAAATTTCGTGCTAAATTCTTGAGTGAATAGTGAAATAACAGTGATTCTCTAATTTCCCTACACACGAGAACAATACGGGAACATTTGTGTGGAACTCCTATTGCAGTTGCGAGGAGTTTGGTTCGAGCTGAGTATATCAAATTCGCATTCAGCACAGGTGCCCAACTCGAAGTTAGAAACATCAGGGATTCCTAATGCTCTTGCTACACTGTAATTTTCTGAAGCGTAGATTGTCAAACCATTAGTTTGAATATAAAATCGTTTCCTACTTTCAAGATATACACGGTTTTAAATTTCCTTAGTAATCATCATTGTCCTAGATTATAACCCCGCTTGTTTTTGAAGTTATACTTCTTTTGGCGCGTCAGGAAAAAATAATGAGGGTAAATTTTTACGATGCGCGCGCACACCGTCACGAAAAACTGACATGATGAAGTTAGCTATAGATAACATTTTAGTTTTTATTAAATAAACTATATTTAATACTTACTTTATACTTAACTATAAATATATTAAACTATATTTAATACTTTGTTGTTTATTTATTTTTTCTTTCTACTAAAACAGAAAGATAATTAATAAATAGCAACGTGACAAAGATTTTAAATGACGTATGGTAGCATTTTTTGTGTAAACAAACCTTTGTGGTTTTTGAATGCTACTTCAACTCAATATTGTATTATGTGTTTAGTCAGTAAATAAATAAAAAAAAACTAAATAATGCATTATAATAAAACTGTTAATGTATTAAATACCTTTTTTTTCTATGGTTGGTCTCATTTTGTCTACAAATGTAAAATAAGGCAAAAGATAACATTTTTAAAAATAATTTTATCTTATTACGCCGAAGAAGTATAACTTCTAACGCGTGTACATAAGTACACACACAATTTTTTTTCATGTTAATGAGTTTTTTAAATTTTCTTAAAAAAACCACGTTGCCTGGGATTGGATATATGCCCGGTTATAGGTTTGCATCGTTGTAATTTGAGTGACATCGTGGAAGTCAAAGTCTTCGTATCTCCGTGGGTGTTCTGGTTGTACTTCTACCTACGCTTGTTTGTTTTATGTTATACGACAGCGAACAAACACACTTTTTCTAGCGGTAAGAGACAAATGTGGGCTGTAAATACACTAGATGTTACAAAGGTATCGTAGTTCTCATTTCTCACTTTTTAGCACGTAAACCCAGGATCTGCTTTACTACGCTTCCTTCTTTACTTCCGCCGGTCTTTAGAATTCCTAATTAAGAATCTATCAATACACATGTCTTGCTATACGACATCCTTAACTTGCTTTCTGTTTCTAACTTGGTTGCTTACTAGAAGGAAAATATCCTGATGAATTCAGGCGACTTAACTGTAGTTATCTTGTGCTATTACTTATAGAAGCAATTTAAAACGACATATTCGAATCACACTAAGTATACCATTCGAGTGGTAGTTTTTCTTTACATCAAAGTAAAAGAAAGAGTCATGTTTTTTCAGCTTTACCAGTATTTTGGGATCAGTTATCAATTCACTTGATTTTTTTCCAAGCTGCAATAACTCGAGCTATGTTGGAGTACAACAAGTGCTTCAGGAACCTTCGATTTACTCTGATAATCCGCTATCTCTTACAAAAAATATTCCAAATTACGTACCTCCATCGCTTTGACTTCGGAATTCCTGATTTCGAGAAGATCCTTGGTGATGACATTGATGTCCTTGAGGGACTGCACCTGGCTTGTCAGTGCTTCGATCTGTAGCTCCTGGTTCTTCACCATCTTCGTCTTATCGAAGATCATGCCGCGGGCTTTGCTCAGCAACTATAAGATTGTAACATTATTAACGAATAAGTGATTAACTGCAGCTTAAAATATTTACAATTAGGTGCTTCAAGGAAATGACCGACATCCGTCTATTAAGCAAATATACAAAAAATATTCAGTTTTATGTTTCTACGTGTCTTTTTAGTAAAGTTTTTAAAAACCTATCTACGGCTAGAGATAGGCCTACTGGAGTTTTGTTGCTAAAATATTTTTGTCATTATTGAAAAATAACAATGGTTTTCTGGTAACTGATCTAAAGCAGCCTTATCTCTTATCTTAGATAGGTCACTGAATATAGTCTTTAAAACGATTACGGATAGACCCAATATTTGACCGACTTGAAGAAGAAAGAGGTTATAAATTAGACTCATTTTGTTTATCTGTTACGTGATTACTCTGCTAATAAAGAAACGATTTTGTAGGTCCTTTTTTTTGAAAAGGTAAGACATGATTGCCAGTTAATTGTACATTAATTTGATCCAGATTTTGATCAATCAATATATCTTATTAAGATTACCAAGCAAGTTAAACGGGAAAGTAAAATCCCGGGCAATGTTTTTTTAGAAAATTGAAAAAACGTGTTTCCTTTTGGCTACCCAAGCTTGGCGTCGAATCCAAAATCTCAGAAAGTAAAGTCCAACATCCGACCGTTATACCAAATTTAAAGTTAATGATTTACTAAAATTGGCCATTTACAAAAAGTTATAACTATGTTGTAATCTATAATGTAGAGATTTGACATATGCGAGCGTTACATTTCGTGCAGACGAACGCAGGACAACAACTAATTCAAATATAAAAGCAATAAAGCGCTTGAAATCAAATACAAATAAACGCTTGTGTAACAAACGACTCCACACAAAACAATGACATGATTAACACCCCGATAACGAGATATACGAGCCAGCGGAGCGCGTAATTCACACTTACCCTCAAATCCCAGCGATAGCCTACTCGTGTAAAACAAAACCGGAACAAAACCCCCACTTTAATCATATTGATGGTAATTTTGTTGGGCACTCACTAATCGAATTTTAAGTTATCGTTATCTTCTTTCAACAAAAGTTATACAAAGAGACAAAACACTTTAGTGTTGTCAAATTAGACTGTAAACGACATTTCTACAAACGTTTAAAATATCACTCGGAAAACGTTGATAAAAAATACCATTATTTACTTGTCCGGACTAATCTGACATCTCTTTTGTTTTGATTTCATTTGAAAAAGATAGCATGCACCTAAAATAAGTTAATTTTGTGAACAGCAGACCAACATTGTTCTATTAAAACCTCTATTTTCTAAACTACAAAGCCCCATCTCTTGACAGCGAAACACAACTGTTTTATCGTTGGTGCTAAAGTACATATTAAAAAACTACTAACAGGATCTCGTTCAATTTTCGGTGGTAATTTACATGGTAATGTACATCACATATATTTTTTAGTTTTATCGTTCGCGTTTTTAGAAACTACAGGGTATTTCGATTTCATTAAAATAAAACCCGATACATAAACGAATATAATTCGAAAAAAGTTTTAGTAATATTTGATATTAATACACATTGGGAAGTCACTTTCCAACAGGTGACCCACTTGATCGTTTGTCTCCTTTTATATAAAAAAATACATTTTCGTGTTAGTGACAAGATGTAATCAAATTTATGTGGAACCACGTCGGAACCTACCTTTTCAAAAAAAAATATCAAAATCTGTTTTAGTTATTGGCCGAATAATCGGGCACAAACATACAAAAAAAAACGACGGGTTGCACTCCGGAAGCGCCGGCAGAAGTGAAAACTTGAATATTATGTTGTGCATTTTTGATATTTTGGAATGGTTATGGAATAATTTTGCACGAATTGCTTTAATTAATTATCAGTATGAAAGTACTATCATTTATGTGGAAGAAAACAATATTCATTTATTGCGCTATCGTACACGAATATGTCAACAAGAACATTCGCGCAAGCGCCCTTCACTGTCTTACGAATTTTCGGTCAGGTCACGTGTCCTGACGCGAGTTTAGAAGTTTTTACCCATTAAAAATGTGCGCAACGCCGCTAAAGAAGTTTCCACTTCAAAAATAGTCGACCTAATAAACTCCTTTTTGGTGTCGGTTAAAAATACAAACAAACCATGATAAATACATTATTTTACCATTTATCATCTAGAGTCAATATTTGAGCGATCACTTTTATTTTGTTTTGAAACACTGAAAAACTCTAAGCACGAAAGCGGAAATTTTGTAAAAGAAAAAGTTTCCAGCAAATAAAACTTTACCATACAATGCTAACGAACGGTTTGGTGTTGGCAAAGTTAACGAAGTTTTAAGAGCCCCTAAGGATATTTTCGGATGACAGACATCTAAGCTATGCTCTGTAATCCAATTTCGAAAGAGTCACAACTTAAACAATTTAAATTAGCAATTCAAGTTTCACTAAATCCGAGCGGGAGTAAGCGATCCTACATCTCAAACGTTTAGAAAATGTTACAAAAGGGTGCAAGATATATTAAGATCAAAACATATCATTTTCCCCGTGTTGGTCCGGACTCCTTTGCAGAATAGAGCACCTGCCTTCCTGCCAGGCAGCTCGCAAAAGGCGAGCATAGGCTTACCGTCACTAACACCGTGACATCTGACTAGGTGGTAGAGTTTCGCAGCGACTCACCCGGACTGGACTCACCTTACTTATTCCTGCCACAGTAACATCAGTGCTTGCCATTAACGTCATGACATGTTCCGGTTCGGAGGGTAAGTTAGCCGGTAGACTTATTTTGCTCGAGGATTAACATGCCATCCTTAGTTTGTCAACGTACCATTACCACTTTTGGGGTGGATGGCGGCGTGAATTTCTAACCATCATGAAATCCGTCTGCTTGTGTGCCTTCCAACATCATAAAAATAAAAAAGGAGACAGTTCAAATCCCTTACCTCTTCGTGCTGTTGCTTAATGTTTTCAATCATTTCATGATTCTTCCCGCTGGGCTTCGACAACGCAGCTTGCAGTTCAGTTTCCAGATTATTTACCCTCGCCTTTAACAGGTCTATTTCTTCCTCACGTATCTATAATTTAACATATTTTAGTTGCGTTGTTTTAATGCGATCGTTCTAATAATTTCCCCGTGTAGGTCCGGGCTTCTCTGCAGATTATCTGCCTTCCTGCCAGGCAGCTCTTAAAAGGTGAGCATAGGCGTATCATCACCAACACCATGACATCTGACTAGATGGTAAAGTTTCGCTGCGACTTGCCCGGATTGGTACCACCGCCTTACTTATTCCTGCCACAGAAACATCAGCGCTTGCCATTAATGTGTTCCGGTTTGGAGGATAAGGTAACCGGTAAACTTACTTCTGTCGAAGCCTAACATCCAGCATCAGGTTGATAACGCATCATTACCACCTTTGGTGTCACGAGGCGGCGTGAATTTTTTACCATCAGGAAATGCGTCTGCTTGTTTGCCTTCCATTATCATGAAACAAAAAAAAAAACAAAACAATTATTCGAAAATAGGACCATTGGATATTAAGAGGGAATAAGCTTTGGAGTTGGTCATTGGTACACACAGTTCCAAAATTCCAACCAATAACGAGATTGTCATGGCTCTAAATAAATTTATGGTGTTCCACGCCATAATTTTCAATAAGCTTCGTAGATTAGGCAAAATGTAAGCAAGCCCTTTGTATCAGTGTGTGATATACCCATTGTAAGAAGGAACGAGGTCACTTCGCTTTTACAGCTTGTCGAGTTGTATACGGAGTGCATACGATTCATGTATTGAATTGCGATTTTAAGAACTGTCTCATGTATTGTTTTTAAAAATATCTAGCATCCTTGAAAAGAACTGTCTAGGTCGCATTAATCTTTGGAATACCTCGACCCAAAGTCTACCATAAATTGTAAACTCAAAATCAACTATGTTAAGGCATAGTGACATCGATAGTATTTTTTTATTATTTTACAAAATTAAATGCAAATAAGCATACGGATTTAATGATGATAAATACACGTCACCTTTAGACACCGAAAGTAATAATGGTGCGGTGCAAATTTGAAGGGAAAGACAGGAATTAATAATTTCGAGATGAATAGGAGGAAACAGACACAAGTTTTTTTATTTATTGTTCTTTTGAACTCGAGGTTTGAAGGGGTTAGAACCTAACAAAACTCACCTATATTACACCACAATGTAAAGTTTATCAGACTTGCAGGTAAAATCTATGCTAAAAACTCTACTCAACCTCAAGAGTCCAAAAAAATAGTATAACCTTACTTTTAGTTTCAGCCTCACATCATCTTCACTTTTCGCACTATTGATCTTCTCCAATTCTTCGATCTTCTTCAATAATTCCTGTTCCCTTGCTGTCCAGTCTCCCTTAAAATTTAGAAAAATATTTATTTATTTGCATAATAAACTTACTCCAGGTATTTCTACATTGTGAGACGCGACTTCGCAGATCATCGAGAGACCTCATTCAGGAAGTCGTGAGACTGATGATAACAATATTTATGTAGGCACGTGCGAATAAAAATATTAGTATTCTATGGCTTATTATATTTTCAAAGTAAAACTTTCTGTTAACGATATTTATATTTCAAAAAAAAATTTAAAAAATCGATGTCAGGGAACGTAAATGATATTGAACATAGTTTTTACCTGATTCTGACTTAAAGTTTCTGATGGCTGATTAGCCTCAGCAGGAGGGGCAATTTCTTGAGGTGCTGCTTCTACAACTTTCTGCGGTTCATCTTTAGTTTCTTGTGAAGTTTCCGAGGTTACTTCAACTGAATCATTAGCCTAAAAATAAAATTCTTAGTAAAATAAGTGTATATTTAAGTTTCTATTAGGTATATATTTGTCGTGACATGGCGTATGTCGTTTATAATTGGACATTTGAGGATTTTATCGTCGAGATCTATACAAATTGAGAGTCATCAAAATCAAGGCAAAATCGCAATCCAGTTGAAAATTACCATTTTATTTGACAACTAGATTTTGCCATTGACGTCACTCGTCACAGTAAAGCCAGGAGCAAAATCTATGTGAATAATAGATGTTACTCGTAGCTGCAGACGCTTAGCTGTACACAAGCGTTAAATAAGCTTAAATAAAAAATATGTAATTTTTCAAGCGGGCCCAAATGGTTACGGCCGAAGGGTTTTATCTCATGTGTCATGAAACTGCCAAATGGACGACCAAGTTTAAAAAAAACTTTTCAGTACTCCCTTTTTGCCACCTCATATAAGTATTAAGTGCCTCTTATAAATACTTATGTACTGACTAATTCTCAATTTAAAAATATTTAACACATACTTGATTTTGATTAAGGGTTTCCGGTGGTTGATTAGCCTCTGCAGAGGGAGCAAGTTCTTGAGGTGGTGCTTCTAAAGGTTTCTGTGATTCATCTTTGTTTTCTTGTAAAATTTCAGAAGCTATTTTAGCTAAGTCATTAGCCTGTAAAACAAAATTAATAGTCCCATGAAATTCAAATTCGAGTTTCTATTGAATATTTATAATTCATAATTGAAAATTTGGAAGTTCTATTGTTCGGATCTATACAAATTGCGGATCGCTTTAAAATAATAGAATTGACGTGTTAATTGAAAACCACGATTTATTTTACAACTATCTTTCGTCCGTGGCATCAGGCATGTTTGATACATATACAAAAACTTTAAATATCTTAACTCCAGTGTCCCCGAGGAAGTAGTCAGAAGTACATACAGGGCACGCGTAATGAGCCAAAGATGGCAAAGTGCAAATCTATCGCCGACCGTACACTACACACCTCCCGAGCAAAGGGATAGTATAAATAAGTGCATGGACTGGATAAAATCTTAGAAGTCTATTTGACCCTAGCTTCTATTAAAATGTAATTTAAATTGTCTTGCTAATCCATTCAGCCATATCATCATAAACGTTGCTCAAGCACCCATCCACACTTATAAAATTTTGCCCTTAGATTGTTAGTAAAATAAGATTTTAGCATCTAATCACAAAAAAAAATAGAGGTCAGGGGCCATACAAATAGAGTTTAAAAAATATGGGAGTTCTGGAACCATCGTGAATGAAGATGGTCGTATTCTTATCGTAATTATTGAACTTCGTGTAAATGATGAGTAAAATTAGTTAATTTAGGTGGAAAATTGTTAAATTAAAATGTACAAGCGAAATATGTACGAAGAAAGTAGTTTATCGTGTATTTTCTTGCTGCCGCCAAATCTTATAAAAGAGCTTGAGTAAAGTGACCACCGTCTTATTCAAAACCCTGACATGACTTTGTACATAGTAACTAATGACTGTTAATAAGAATTCATTACCACGGAAGACGTGGCAGTATGACCTAAAAGTAGCAGAAAGGGGCAAATCAACTAAATAATGGAAAAAATAAAAAAATAAACCGGAAATTACCTTATTTTCCTCCTTTGCTACCTCGTTAATATTAGGTTTAGCTTCTGTAGTGATCCGATTTTCTTCTCCATTCCCTGTAACGTCTGTCTGGCTTACTTCTGCCTGAAAATAAAAGAGAACTCAGTTTAGTTTTACTCGATCACAGAAGAAATATGTATAAGAATTAAGAGATAGAGAAGTGAGAATAATCTAAATTTATAGAGAGCTAGATTTTTATGTCTTAAATCGTGAATAACATTAATCACCATCTCCTAGGTCTACCCTTTCCATCATCGCCAAAACATCGAAAGAGACGCGCGGCTTTTCATTTATTCGTTAGAAATGATAAAAGAAATTGTTTACTATTGTGAATAAATCAATCTATTATTAATCAGTATTATTAACGCGAACGCTAAGTTTAAAGCTTATAGTAAGAGTTTAAAATTTTAAAAAAATGTCACTGCCTCCTCACTATCCAGTTTTCGCATCATCATAAATGAAGATGTTCGTAGTATTTTCGTAATTATTGAACTTGGTATGTTATGAGTAAAATTAGTTAATTATGGTGGTATATATTTCAATTTAAGTGTACAAGTGTTTAAATTAAAGTGTACAAGTGAAATATTTGTGAAGAAATTAGTGTATCGTGTATTTCCTCGTTGACGCCAAAACACACTAAAGTAGATCGAGGGGAAACCGCTTTACTCCAGATCCTGACATGACGTTCTTTAACGACTTATTAGAAGATACTGAAGAAGTGAATTGGAAATAAATAACAAGAAAAAGAATTTATTAATATGGAAGACGAGGCAGTATGGCCTAATGGTCTTAGACTATCCAACGAAGGGACAAATTATTATTAAGAATAAAAATCACTATCCCACGTCTGATGCTTTTGTATTTATAATGGACAACCGGAACCACAAAGTAATATGTCCTCTTAATATCTACTTCTAAAGGTTCAAAAACATCTAGAACAGAAAAAAATCAGCTAAACTTTACTCATACAATTGTAACAGCCGTTGTTTCGTAAGTAGGTACGTATTTTTTAAACTATTTAATTTTTTCCGGCCAATTTCATACCTACCTAAACTTACTTACTACTTACCTACTAAATAATTACAGTTGTACAGAATATTAACAAATATGAAAATAAAACGTATTTGTTTTTTAAAAACCTATCTTATAGCCACAGCTTATTTGTTGGTCTGAGAGCCACATCTCATTAAATGTATAGTCACATCATTTTTAGTCTTACTTTACCAAAACTAGCCTCACACATTCTGGTCCATATTGATCTCATATCTGAATCTTCGCTTGTCTTACACACTACTACTAAATCTGTCCTGACTGAACTACTACTTCTTTCCGTATATCTAAAAATCGTTGAACTATACTTAATTTTAGTTTTGCAAAAATTAGCAAGACATTACAGCATGACATGACGCAGCATTTTCTTTTTTCTTTTTTCCAGTCACCACGAAAAAGGTTTCTATCAAAAAGGCTTTATTACTAAACACTAGAACGACAAAAGTTTTATTTACTCACCATAATTTAAGAACTTATTTCACTGAAACTTTTTCAATGGTATACCCGTATGTTAATCGTTTGAAAAGCATACTCATCTATTTCTGGAATACACATGCATAGTTTAAAAATAGAAAATGGTGGGGACGGATCATGACTTTCACGCGCACAGTTAAAGATTATTAATCTGTAGTAATCTCATCTCTCTTTCAGCTCGAATCCCGTTGTTTTGTAACATAACCCAACTGTGCTTGTTTATCTCAATACAACTGCGTAAAAAGAACTTACCCTTTATCCCGACGGCTAAATGAAGTTATGTTTTTTCACTACATACATGTATTATAGAGTACAATACGTATATTTAACTACATGAAAGTACTTATTCACGTACATATATTATGTCTTCTTTTTTTTATAATATTGGAAGGCAAACAAGTAGACGGATTTCCTGATGGTAAGAAATTCACGTCGCCTGGAGACACCAAAGGTGGTAGTGGTGCGCTGCCAACCTGAGGCCGGGATGTAAGGCCTCGAGCAAAAGTCAGTTTACCGGCTACCTTACCTTCTAACCGGAACAGGTCAACAGCAAGCATTGACGTTATGGCGGTAGAAATAGGTAAGGCGGTGGTACCAATCCGGGCGAGTCGCTGCGAAACTCTACCACCTAGTAAGATATCACGGTGTTAGTGACGGTGAGCCTATGCTCGCCTTTTACGAGCTGCCTGGCAGGAAGGCAGATGGTCAATTCTACAAAGGAGCCCGAACCAACACGGGGGGAACAGTTTTCTAGTCGAATATTATTAAAATGACAGTTTGACGTTAAATGTAAAATAACTAACCGAACTGACGAACTTATGATTTGAGATTAACAACCACTGTTTGTATAGCCTAAAGTATTGTTTTTCCCATTTTCCTGCAATTTTCCCGGTTTTCCTTTTCATAAAAACCTTCTCTTGACAATAAATAACAACAAAAAAAATTAGCAAAGCGTTCCATTCGTTCAGGCGTGATGCGATGACCACGCAAAATGGGGATTATTTTTTATAATATACTAGCTATTGCCCGCGGCGTTGCCCGCATGGTCCCACAGGAATTATTTTTATTTACATTATTTCGGGATAAAAACTATCCTATGTGTTAATCTAAGTTACCCTCTATGTGTATACCAAATTTGTGAAAATCTGTTTAGCAGTTTTTGCGTGAAGGATTAACAAACAGACAAACTTTCGCATTTGTAATATTAACAATAGGATAGAATATAGATATCAAATTCAACGCAATTACATTTGGGTTGGCTCTAGATTTTTGATGATTTTTTACTTTGTTTAAAACATATCATTTACCATTTCTTTATTATTTACTCCAAATTTAATTAGTGGGTACATTTTTTGTTTAATAAACGTCCTGTTACTAATTTTTCTTACACATTTGCTTGTTTAAAAAAAAGGCATTATCTTAATAATTGCTATAAATTTAATTAGTAGGTACATTTTTTTGTTTAATAAACGCCCTGTTACTAAATAGCCGGAATTTGTTGTGGAATACATTTTAAAGTAGGTCAACTGGCTTCATCGTAAATACGAACAATAAACCTACTTTTGAGCTTTGGTTTAAGTAAAGCAGCGCCATATTTTTTAAATACAGCTTTGTACAACTTTTCCCGCTTCAGCACTTCCGGAAATTAATGCGAATCACTGACAAGATAGACACACAAACGCCATTTTTGTTACTAACCGACTCGAAAAAGAGGAGGTTAACACTTCGCCTGTATGTTTTTTTTGTATTTTTATTACTTGATGAATTAATCGCCTCTGTGGTCTAGCGGTTCAGTTATTGGACTTGACTGTCTGAGGTTCCGGGTTCAAATCCCGGGTCGGGCAACAAAAAGAAAATTGGGTTTTTCCAATTTTCTAATAAAAAGACGTTGGCAATGGGCTTGCCACCTATAACATTGTGGTAGGTACTTAATGTCTTCGGCTAGTCGTGGGTGCCCTGGTTTTGCCTCTGCCTACCTCTTTGAGGATATAGGCTGGATGATACTTTTTTTTTATTACTTGATAGTCCAATAACGATCCGATTTTGATGGTATTGTTTTGAAAAAGTAGGTCATTATTTCAAGTTGATTTGAACGCCTCGTTGGTCGAGTGGCTAGTATACACACGTAACTATATCGACCAATCGTGAGGCTCGGGCTCGATTTCCGATGAGGGCAGGCATTTGTGTGATGAACATTTAGATGTCTGCATTTCCGGGTCTGGGTGTTTATCTATTTAAGTATTTCTACGTATTAAAATCGTTGACACCACAACACATGAATATAATATGCTTACTTTGGGATTAGATTCAATTTGTGTGACATGTCCAGTGATATTTATTTTGTCATGACTACAACAAATTTTAATTTCTCTCAATTTCGGAATCACTAGCTTTATTTCGACAAAAGAAATACCAAATCGCGACGTATTATGAATAATTGGAATTGTTTTTCCATCATTCATGATAAGGTACTTTATTTTATAAATAGATTTTTAAACTATTTACTTAAAACTTATTTCTAACAGTCACAAACATCCTAACCTTCCCCGTGTTGGTGGACCCGACTGAGTAGAATAGACCATTTACAGTACTATAGGCTTTACACTTTTTACCCTTTTTACACTTTATACTTTTATTTTTAAATTGGCTGACCTAATCTAAATTTAAGCGAAATGAATAATTGTGTAAATACATCTTTTTATAGATATCTTTAAAATGCATTCGGATTTCCGAAGCTTGACGAATATAGCCGAAGCGCATAATTTAAATAGTACTACTGTACCTTTCTACCAGGCGGCTTGTAAAAGGCGAGCATTGTTTAAAATATAGGTCACTACCAACAAGAGCCCTAGCAGTAGAGTGCTGTGCAGCAACTTGCCCAGGGATCCAATCCTATGGTCATCTTCCTGTGCTATCATTAAATCAACTCCATGTCATATGAATTTTGCATTAGCATTCGATTTACGCTCAATCGGTATCATGAAAGTGAATTACTTGCTAGATTCTACCCTAACATACAAATAAAATATATTCACGTCCATATCACCGAAGTGGTAGGCAGAGGCACAACCACCCACTACTAGCCAAAGACACTAAGTCCTACAATGTGACAGGTGGCAAGCCTATCGCTAACCGGGCACATACGCAATGCCCGGGTAAAGTTAATTCTATTAGAAAATTGTAATATTTTTTATGTCGCCCGACCTGAAGATGGAACCTGGGACCTCGAGAAGTCAATTCAAACGCCGGACTGCTAGACCACAACGGAGCCACATACACCTTCATTACTAGTAAAACAAAGCTTAAAAAAACTTTGTGTTTATAATAATGTATAGAATCTGCACCGCGTGACACCGTAAACAAAACATTACACTCCCAGGAATATCACTTACTACGCTCACCTTGTATTTTTTTTCTAAATGATTGCCGTCTTCTAAAATAATATTTTACGTCATATAAAATAGATAAATATGTTTGTGTTGTAAGGTTTGCGACGGTCTTACGTCCTACTTACGTGCTTATTTGGTGCTTACCTACTAGCTGTGCCGAAAGACGTTATATATACGTAGTACGTACGTTATAGATTAATTATACAGTAAAAAATTGTTTCTAACGATCAGGCGTAATGCGATGACTTATGAAAATAGGGATTCATTTCATACATATGTTTTATATACTTATAGGTATACTAGCTTCCCCCTCGAACTTTGTAAAGCTTAACGTTAAAAGCAACTTTTATACACAGTTATATGTATTTAACAGTTTATATGGATTAAAGCATTGTTTTCCCATTTTCCGTGCAATTTCCAAAGCTTGTCTTGTTATTAGAATTTTCTCCAGACAAGTACCTAACACAACAACAAAATAAAGCAAAATTGGTACATTCGTTCAGCTGCGATGCAAAGACAACGCGAAAAGGTGACATTTTTTTATAAATAATAATAATAGAAACATACTTGCCATTTTTCCCATCACTTAAGTAAGTTTTGGTGTTCCAAATTCAGCGACAGCGACTGCATTTTAGAAACAAGTCACAAGTAAATAATGTTATGAAATATTCATAAAAAAGTAATTTTAATATACAAGATAATACACCGTGATTATGTACATGATAAAATTTGGTTTAGATCCAGTTGGCAATGAAGTTGAACCGTAGGCGGTAAGTATGTAAAATAAGCAAGCAAAATATCTGTAGGGTTACTCTTGAATCTCGATATCATGCGAATTGGAAATTGGGATCGTATACATCGTATTAGGTAGTTCTAGGTTCTATTGAACATAGTACTAGCGGATAATTGACATTTATGTCATACTCGATTCCAACTTCCAATATTGCATGAATCGAGCTTCCAGTGTAACCCTACTGACCCTCTTAGTACAAAATATATACTTGTCTATATTTTGTGCTCGTAGCTTTACAAAGCTTTTAAAGTACTGTAAAGGGTTCATATATTTCAGTTGCTTACTGTACCTACCTACTACATTTAATTAGAGATGAGTAGGTAGAAATAAGAGTAGATACTTAACAATAGGTATCTTTTAACGCTTTATTGAAGTTATACCTACTTCTTTTGGCGCGTTAGGAAAAAATGATGAGGGTAAATTTTTACGATGCGCGCGCACACCGTCACGAAAAACCGACATGATGAAGTTAGCTATAGATAACCAAAGTACCAACAAATTAAAGTAAGGACATCTACGTATGTTTGCGTTAGAACTGACAACTGTATTCACAATATTTCTTTATTTCTATGGTTAGTATCATTTTGTCTACAAATGTAAAATAAGGCAAAAGATAATAAAATTTTTAAAAAGATTTTTATCTTATTACGCCGAAGAAGTATAACTTCTAACGCGTGTACATAAGTACATACACATTTTTTTTTTCGGAATATTCAGTAGGTATGTGACCGTAAACTTTTACATAAAAAAATAAAAGAGGTAAGTTGTCTTTCAGATCTAGGTCTTTTTTTATTTTTAAATTTGTAAAGCGAATAATCGAGTAACTAACATAACATGATTTTTTCTAAAGTTTATGTACTTATTCATAAGTAGTAATATGGTAGAAATGGTATTTCTAAGGAACTACCTCGCAATCAATAGCTTACCTTTCGTAAATTAATAATTAATGTCGTAAATATTTTTCAGATTTCTGAGATATTTGGATGAAAAGAAATTTGGAAGAAAAATGCATAAAAAATTGTAATTAGTTTTGTTTTTAACCGACTTTAAATCAGGAAGGTTCTGAATTTCACACGTATATTTGTATGCATGAATTAATGAACGTGTTGTATGAATGACAGTACGTTTTCAATTTTGTAAATAATTATGGCTCCAATTTTAATTGACTTTTACTTACTGAATTACAAATTTCTAATGACTATCTATACATTAAATCTGTAGAAGGGTATTGAAAAAATAAATAGCAGGGGGTGTTACTAGATCGATACCAAACCCAAATATGTAATTTAAAAAAAATTTGTCTGTCTGTATGTTCAGGCATCACGTGAAAACTAACGGTTCGATTTCGATGAAACTTGGTATTAATTATACCTTATTATCCTGGGCATAAAATGGGATGCTTTTTATCCTGGAAAAATACGTAGAAAAAAATCTTATTTTTTTCAGTTTTATCATGCGAAGACCGACATCCGCGCGGACGGAGTCGCGGGCGGAAGCTAGTATACAATATGTTTAAAAAGATAAATTAGGTAATTGCAATAAGTATCTAACAGCCTACCCACAATTATTTCGATGTTGAATATTGGATGAATATTAGGAATTGACATTTGTCTAACTTTGAAATGTTAATATCTTTTTTCTTAGACTTCTTTGTTTGAGATGATATTGATATGTAAACGCTTATATTTAACTTTAAATAAAATCATAAAAAGTTGCCATTTGTCTACTTCTTGTTAATAATAAAGACAATGATTCTAATCTTGGAAAAGGAGTAATAAAACAAGAACACGGACATTAAAGTCATGATCTGAATCCGACGATGTTAGATGTTAGGATCTTGAGCAATGTGAGAGAAACCTACCTATGTGTTTTTCAAATGTGAATAGGTACTTTTCTTCTGTGAATTCAAGGAAATGAGATGGGCGCAGTTTTTTTTTAATTACTAAAATTCTAAAAATTATTGAGTCAATTATGGTCGTATTTTGTTTAAAAGTGTAAGTACAAGTTAAGTATCTTATTAAGAATATGGTACTCATCTAGATACTTACCCTCCTAAATACTTTTCGTACTACCGACTTAAATCAATATTTTATCGAAGCCGCCAAACCTCAGTTACTGAGCCTTATTAACATGAATATTAATAAAAATCTCTAACAACTCATGACTTTTTAATAATGTCAGCCCGATTTTATGAAATCGGTATACCTACAAACTATTGTAGACTTTGATACAAACTTTGATATAAACTAAGTAAATAAATGAGACATGTGGCAGTTTCTACCACCCAAAACCAAAATTTAAAAAAATGTGTGCGTGTACTAGCGTACACTCGTAAGAAGTGAAGAAGTGAAACTTTTTTATGACGTTATTTTTCAAAAAATAATTTACTATAGGTATGCAACTTTACAGAAATTGGTTAAATAAAGTTTATTGCTAATCCCTACTCCGCTGGAGAAAGTACACTTCGAATCACACGTGATAGGGATAAGAACAAAGATGGCGCCCAACGGAAAAATGTGACGCGTAACGAAAAAATGTTACACTATTTTTTTTCCAACCCCGATAAAGAAGTTTCACTTAAAAAAATTAATTTTTCTATCATCTATGGATGTCCAGAATTTCCAGAATCTTACTTTCATAACAACCTAGGATTATCTTGACTCTCACATTATCTCCAAGTTACAAGACTCAAAATGTTGCTTTTACTTCACCATTTACCAGGATAAATTAAAAGTGCATCATGTTGTTCTTCATGTTTAGGTACTTGATTTTACGACGAAGTTACACATAAGTACTAATAGTATTACCTACTTCTAAAGGACAGCACATGGACGGAGGACGGCCCAGGATGGGGTGCATCGCAGCTCAATCCGCCTAGATCACTTTGATACATTTTGAACGCACACTGTGACGGATTTTGCACGGCACATTTTTTATTATAAAATGAAGAACTAGTAACTTTTTAGCGCTAAAGTTAAAAAGTTTAACTTTAGCGTTAAACTTTTTAACGCTAAAATGGTAGTTTATACGACAACTATCATTGACGCCAATTTTAATAGTTTAAAGTTGCCACTCTTTTATTTTACTCCTTGGTAGGTACCGAGTAACAAAGATCCGCCAATGCGATGTGGCTCGGCCAGCCCGAATGTGTTTTGCGATGTGATAATCTCCAACCCAACACGCTCCACCCTCAAAAATCCTCTTAAAAGCATGGTGTACTCAGTAATGCAATGTACTTTAAGCCGACCTATTGCGTGCAATTCTAAAAAACGCAAATTCGGCCACACGTCCAGTACTATTACTCGCTACTGCTTAAACTTTGTACACAGCTTTAGACTTTAGAATGCAAGATATCATGCCCCCCATTTGTTTTCTTAACTCGTTGACAAAACCTTCGTTGAAACTAGTTTCTATCGACGGTGTTTCTCAAATAATGCGAGTTAGGAAAATCAACAAAAAACTATTTATTTCTCAATGGTCGAAGACAGATCTATCATACTCCTGGGGACTGATATAAATAATAAATAATAATAATAAATAAATATCCCTGGACAAGTCACACAAATTGAATCGAACCCATTATATCGAAAGTAAGCAAATTATGTGCTTGTGTTATGGGTGTAAGTCGACGATTGTAATACATAGAAATACTTAAATAGATACCAGAATAAATTTAATAAATACCAAGACCCGGAAATGCAGACATCGAAATGTTCATCACACCCGTGTTGGTCCGGGCTCCTTTGAAGAATAGACCATCTGCCTTCCTGCCAGGCAGCTCGTAAAAGGCGAGCGAAGGCTTACTGTCACTAACACCGTGACACCTGA